>JBBCBC010000004.1:3760974-4012483 GCA_037126765.1 Stenogyne calaminthoides | reverse complement strand
GCACCTATCTTTCAAGATAAAGTTTTTTGAGATTATCTTTGTGTTCCAGGTTTTAGAAAGAATTCACTTCGGTTTCTAAAATTCGATTAAAGAACTAAGTTTTAACACAATAAGAATGACATCATTTTTGAAATGATGAGTGTATGGCATTTTAGACGTTGATGGAAAATCTCTATGATTAGCGTGGCATACCTTTCGCGAAATGTATCCTATAACACATCAACTAATTCCGAGAAAAAGAAAACGTTCGCATCGACGTGAGCAGAGACACTTCTTGGCATCTAAGATTAGGTAAATATAAATCCAAAGAGGATCCAGGTTGGTGAAAGATGGTTCCTTGAGCGTCTCAAAGTTGAATCGATTCCAACCTGCGAATCATGTTTTGGAGGGTAATATGACGAGAGGGGCATTGGAGCGAGGGATAGGGCGAAAGAAGTGTTAGAGATCGTTACATAGATGTATGTTGATAACGTCAAACAAAGCAAGAGGAGGTTATGAGTAATTTTATTGATGATTACTCGGGTTCATTTTCATATGAAGAATGGTCTGAGACCTTTGAGAAATTCTAAGATTTTAAAACAGAGAATCATATGGAAAAACGATCAATCTCTATTTATCCGATGCGTGGAAGCGAATACCTCAGCGATGAGTTTTGTACTACTTATCGATGAAGGGATTGTATCCTACCGCTGCACGGAACCCTCAACAAAGCGGGGTTTTGCAGAGGAAGCAACAAAGCTTTGGAAATCTTTAGATCAATGATGAGTTATCGGATCTTCCCAGTCGATTACGGGGTTATGAAACTTGGAAGCGACTATTTGAACTTTTTATCCAAATCGGTTCCTCAAACCCCAAAGAATTGTGGACATGTAAGCCTAGTATAGACACACATGAGAACTTTTGGGGATCGCCATGTTGGACAAAGGCCGACAAGTTGGAAGTCAGAATGGATCTCAAGGTTGTTTTTAGGATGCCGGCGGAACAAAAGGTGTATGTTCTGTAGTTCCGAAGATCAAAAGGTGGTTATCCCGACTCACTTTAGATTTTGAAGAAAACTATATGAACCAAAGAAAACCCGAAGTGAAATTACATAAAATGAGCTTAGAGGGCAAACCTTTGCCAATCGCATCTTAGATGATACTAAAACGTCTGTTTTATGACCAACCGAGCCTACCATACGTGGTGGTTGTTAGATAACCGGTAGATTCATGGGAATAAGGAGAGTCCTCCGGACTTGATTCAGGAATCGCACCTTAGACATCCATGGACAGGCACTCTAAGATAAGCGATGCCGATTATTGGCAAACAGCAATGAAAAACCAAAATGGGTTCTATGTTTCATAATAGAGTGTGGGGAGCTAGTGAACCACTTAATTCGTGGTCAAACCCATTTAGACGGAAGAATGGTATATAAGAGGAAAAGAGGATCGACGTGAAGGTTGAAACCTTTAAAAGCAAAGGTAATGGCGAAAGGTTATACCGAGAGAAAGAAGGGATCGATTACGAGGAAACTTTTAGCGCGTGCTTAAAGAGCTATGCTTAAGTCCATCTGTATTCTCTTATCGATTATTTTTAGCATTTCTGCTTTAGCCCCGGTAAATAGATGTCAAAGCGACTTTCCTTAACGAAGTCTTGATAAAGAGATCTATATCAAACAACGGCGTTTTCATTGAAACGGGCCAAGAACACCTAGTTTGTAAAAGCTCAAGAGGTCCATTTACTGATTTCAAACAGTATCCGAGCTTGGAACCAAAGTTTTGATCATGTAATAAAGTCTTACGGGTTTGATCAAAAAAGTTTGAAAAGTTATTGGTAATATAAAAAGCGTGTAATGGGAGCTGCATTGGTACTCTTGGTACTTATCACGTAGATGACATTGTGATCATCCGGGAACGATGTGAAGGTGTGATCGCATTTAAGGGCATGGTTTCAAAACAATTTGATATGAAAGACTTGGCAAATTCGGACATATCTTGGGATCAAAGATAACTCGAGATCGCGAGAAAAAGGATGATCGGGTTATCGCAAGTTTAAATACATGAACCGGTTTTTTAAAATAATTCAGATTCCAAGAAAGGATTCAGAGTTCGGGACTTGGAATCCATCTATCCAAGAAAAATGTTCCTCAAGACGAAAGGAGATAGATGACATGAAAGGTATTCGCGCTCGCTGGAAAACCTTATGTATGTATCACAGACGAGACCGATATGCTTTACGTGGCATGGTAAGAAGATATCGAAGAACCTGTGGAGTGCCGGAATCGACGACAGCTAAAACATTCAAGTATCCTAAAAATAACTCCTGATAGAATGTTGATTTATCGGGCCAGACATCTAATCCCCATCAGCTACATGGACCTTGATTTCAATCGTTTGATTCCAGAGATTATCTACCTCTGTTGGGTAATGTTTCCATTTGGAAGTGTAGCCATCATATGGACGAAAAGCGGAAGCAGAAATGCATCACCGACCAACCATGGGACTCGGGAAAAGTAGCTTGTGAAGCAAGTGAAAGAACCGACGGGGTTTCTAGATCTTAGTGGACTTGTATGGTGTTCTCGAATTTGTCTAGCAATATATCTGTCTAGGGGGATTGCAAATTGGAAGAGAACCAAGATTCCACGAGTCGAAACAAACACATTAAGGAAAAAACATCTTATCGTAGAAATCGTTAGAGGAGATATAGATGTGGCAAAGATGGCGTCCCGAGGAATGCCTAGCGGATCCATTCACTGGCGTCGCCTCCCGAATACATTCGAGAGACATGTGGAGGAATGGGTGTCAAGACCGTTGTCAATCTGCTTTGAAGTATAAGTGGGAGAAATTATTAGGTTCACGTGTAGGTGACATTAGGTGTCGACTACTCGAGGCGTGTTGTAGTATACTTAAAAACGACTTTGAGTATAGTATGGGAGATTGTTAGGATTATACCGAAAAAGTATGCTTTTGTATATAATCGGCCTGAATTTTGGGACTTATTTTTTTGAAATAAATTGTTTATCAACGATGCTTTAAATATGATTGAATGTTATATATATTTCTTTGCATAAGCTGTTCAATAATTCGATGCGTGTTACCTCAGTAGTTAATTTAGTGATACCAGATCACGAGAAGATTAAATTAACGTCCTTTGTAACTAAAAAGTACGTCATTCAATTTCTAGACGGAAATGAACAACCATCGCGAAAGGTTGAGGTGTAAAGGCTCGATTGGTTTGTCTTGACCAAGAGATTACACTCAAGTCATGACCGATGCGGTGAATAGACTTCCATGGGAGGATAAATTCTAAGCAAAACAAGGAAGAATTAGACCTCGATGGTTCGTTGTTTCTTAACCTTAAATCCCTTAAATAGGATCGCGTGGATTGGTAACTATTGCTTTGACTTATCATGGGTAGCTAATCGTAGAGAGATTCAATACTTTTTATCTTGGGCAATATTATTGGTCATACGTGATTGCTAAGATTTAATCGAAGAATCGCGAAAGCCGTCTTTTGATTGCTTTCGGAGGAGGTTCATAAGTTTTATCATACCAAATCTTGCAAGTGGAATTAGTTTAGGTATGGATAATAATGTTGAACGGATTCACCGACGACAAAAGATATTAATTAACGAAAGCTATTTCGATTGGCTTGAATTAATTAATGGGCTAGATAATCTTAAACACGGGGAAATAATGTGGGAGCCATGTTGAATTATAATATGGGTTAAGATGGATGGTGCAATATTAATTATGTAGTGGGATAATTAATATTTATGGGCTTGAATTATATTGTGTCAATATTAGATATTCAAGATCCATTAGAAGGTCCAAAATTAATTCTCCTAAAGGCCACGGTAGCCCAACATATAGTCCAATGGCGAAAATGTGATTAAAATAAAATAAATATTGTTGCTTATATTTTCTAATTTTTGAAAATTATGGATAAAAGAGGGAGAAAGATTTTCTTTGAATTTTGTTATGGAATGAAGATATGTATTCTTGGAATACAAGATTATCTCATTAAATTCAAGAAATCTCCCACTTGGTTATTCATAGTGATATTTCAAAATTTTTGAAAATAGAGGCGAGAAAGATTTTCTTGATTTTCTTGAAAAGATATTATGGAATATATGTATTTATTTGAAATACAAGAATATCTCATAAATTCGAGAAGATCCAAAATCTTGGATTCTTGCATCCTCAAATTTTCGAAAATAATGCCATAAAATAGAGGAGGTGAAATTTTGTGGAATATTTTAATTATGGAAAAAAGAATATATGAGATATATTCAAGATTTCTTGGTGACCAAGAAAAGTCTTTTCCGCATTAAAAAATCACTAAAATTTACGACCAACCTCCTCTTATAAATAGGGGATGATTAGTTCATTAAAAGACAATTCCATGTCTTTGGAAAATATTAGAAATACATAAGTGGTGCAACAAAGTTTATTTTTTATTTTTGTTAATTGTTGCGAAAGCATCCTTCCACGGATTGTCGAGCAAGGGCTAAGGGAATACTTGGGAAGTACTTTTGGTTAGTCCGTCCACCAAAGCCACCGCCATCCAGGAGAATAGCGTTCAAATAAACCCGTGAGATTCACGTCGCATGTAGGTTTTCGTGGTTTTTTATATGCATGATATATGTTGTTACAATTATTATTTGAATTAATATAGGATTAATTAAATGCTAGTAATAATTAATGAATTTAATTTGTATTTAAATATTCACACCTTTAGAATAGTGCCATTAACTCATTCCCAAAGATATTACCTATATATATATATTTGTATTGATATACTTCATCGTGTTGTTTTAATTTGTTGTATTGAATGGGATATTTATTTCATGATATGTGTATGCGTTTATTAATTTATTTGATGTTTTGGTATTAATTGGACGATTATATATATATTATAAATGTGGTATAAAATTTAGTTTTTTTAGTGTTGGTTTTGGTTTTGATTTTGGTTTTATATAAAACAGGGTTTTAAAAATATAAATTAAAATTAAAAAAAATATATATATATTGGACAGGTGGTTTTAACAGATTTATTGTGATCATAATAAATATATAAAAAAGGTTAAGAAGGCGGTTTGTAACCGCTTTCAAGTGAAAATTCTTGGAGAGCGGTTACATAAACCGCTTCTACAAGTTTTTACTTTTACAATCTTGATTAACCGAATTTGTCAAAATCTTAATATCTTGGCAACGATTTTTATCATTTGTCAAATTTCGACGGTTGTTAACTGGAGATCTGTTATAACCGCATTCCAAGTGCATTTTTAACAAATTTCTCCGGCCTCAAATCAGATAAGTGACTTCTAAAAGAATAGTTTCAACCACTATCTCATTATGTGTGTTAATCTAATTCTACATTATTGCAAGCTATAACACATAAAATAAAAATAAAATAGTAAAATAATAACATTCAAGAAAATATTTTTTATAAAAAAAAGTGACACATCTTGAATTTTTTTCCCTGAAGTGGACTTGTGCCGTTGTGCTTGTATAGGAATGCAAAGCAACATCAATCATATTCAAATTGTTGGAATGATGGGTCTTTCTAAAAAGGAAGATAACATAAAAAAATATCTAAAAGAAAAGGTGTCCGTCCATTTCAAAGTTGGAATTGTAGCTCTAATTTATAAATTACTATATATTTATTATTTAAATATTATGAAAAGATACTTATGTTATTGTCCACTCCAAGAGTGACACAAAACAGCAAAAGATGCTCCATAAGAACTTATGCAATACATTTATATCTTCTTTTCTTATCCATGCTTAATTTTTTTTGAGAAAATTTGGCACTTCAACCTCCTAATATGCCAAAAACTTTAATTTATTTAATAAAATATTGTCTTATAATTAGTTTTATATGCGACAGATTAGATTAAGTAGAGAAGCACTCTTAACTATTGGGACGGAGGGATTACTTAATTATTGTGAGTTTGCAACTGGTGATATTCTCCTTTTTAAGAAGGATTATCCGATATAGTAATAATTGTGTAGTAATAATTCATACTGTTATTTTCCAAAAAAAAAAAAAGAAAAAAAAAAGAGAATGGTATAACGTTGATGATCTTTTAGATAATTAACCTGATTAACTTTATTAAATGGAAGTCTATTAAATAGTAGTATATCATTTAGGTATAGTTTTTTATAAAAAATATGAAATATATTATTACGAGCACAATGGGTGCTCAACTCTCCTAATGTACAAGATCAATCATACCACAAAGCAAACAAACTTACAACTTATTAGACGGAACACACTCTAAATGTTGATTTTCCTATAAGTAAAAAGAAATCATAAAGGATAATAGGTAGTGAGCACGAATCCATTTCCACGATCAGAATTTTATTCCGTCGATGAGTTCGTCCAAGGTATACGAGCTCTCTTTGAAGATAAGCCCGTACAATGATTAATCAATTCGTATCAAACATATCAACGGATGCAGTACTAATTAATTGCAATTTTACCAACAACTCCATGACATTTATCATACTATTATTATTTTTTGGTAGGTAAGATTAACAACCATTAGGGCATTTATCAATTCGTTTCAATTTATTCATATTTTACATTTAACTAAAATTGAAAAATGATTTATAAATGATATTAAGTCACCCAGTTTAAAATAATTAATATATAAATAAATAACACAAATTTTCAAATAAAAGATCCATCACACATTTAATAACTTAAAAAATTATGATCATGAGTTGACGTGAATTTTTTTCTTCAAATATCACTATTATGAATACACACTATTACTATAATGCATATGCACTGTTACTGTCAATAAAATCAAGTGTTTCTATTAATAAGGATCGATAGTGTATATACATAATAGTGATAGTGTTTATGACTTTATGCATCAATGATATTCGGATTCAGACATAAGACCACTGTTTTCAAAACCGGGTTGAACCGGGAACCGGCCGGGAACCCGGTTAAAAATGCACTATATAACCGGATTTCAGGTTGAACCGGGTTGAACCGGTCAAAACCGGTCAAAACCCGGTTCAACCGGAAATAACCGGATTTTTTTTTTTTTTTTTAAAATTAAATTATTAATTTATTTTAAATATTTAAAATTTTAAATTTATATTCCACTCACATTTTTCTTCAATACTTTCGATGTGGGATAAATGTATGAGGTGGGACAAAATTTATAAAATATGATATGAAAAGTTATAAAATATATATTTAAATTTTTGTAGGTGTATACTTATTTTGTTTTTTTAACTAAACATAGAAAACGGTTGAACCGCCGGTTGAACCGGTCCGACCAGTTGAACCGCTGACCGGTGGTCTGTCCGGTTCGATCACCGGTTCGGTTATGAAAACATTGCATAAGACCTCCTAAAAATATAAATTGAAAAGGAAACAAAACAAGACATATAAAACTTTGAAAAAAACAAAACAAAACAAAAAAGGAACTATTGTAAATATTTCAGCTGCCAAGGTGGGCCCTCCTCAAATCCATGGGCGTCCAATATGTTGGACAAAACAAAAAAATTGGACGGATGAAATGCACTCCCGGTTTTGATCCATGATTCCACTTATAAGTATTTTACCGACATGTTATATACTTATATGAGTCGGTGAGCTATTGACATACTTTTAGGGTATGTTTGTTTCGGGGCAAGGTGTGCGACGGAAGTTATGATTTAAAAATTATATGGATTGAAAAGATTTGATGAATAGTATAATATATGTGTTTATTTTAAAATTTTGGTAGAATGAGATTTTTATTTTATATCAAATCAATGTTTAATAGTAATTGATGTTGAATTATTATATTCCCTGCATACGCGCATGAATCTCAAAATAAATATAGACTGAGGGATCAAATCGTCATTCTCACACTCATACCTTATCACCAAGAAAATATATTTTTTTCATTTCATTATGACACCCAAGATCAAAGGGTCCAAAATTATCACCCAAACCGTTTCTAACAAAAACCTTTAATTTAATTAAGAGGCACACTTACATGAGACGATCTCACAGTGAGACGGGACATAAGTTAGACATTGACGTTTTAACACTTTGGGAGGTATGGATGTAATTTGTGTTAAATTGTACTCCGTTTTATATAAGTATTTGTCTTTAATTAAATCAAGCCTCATTAATTTGCTCAACACCCCTCACTCTAGGCTAAGTCTGATAGGGATGGCAATGGGTGGGTTTAAACCGGACCAGCTTTAAAATCGTCCCAATAGGGCGGGTTTGAATTCCGGCTGCGGGTTAGGGCAGTCGTAGTTTTTGTAGAAACCATTACCGTGAACCCAAGATTTAAACCCATTTAAAATTAAAATATTAATATATTTTATGTATTTATATAAATTTATATTCAAATTAGTGTATTTAAATTTATGTGTATATAAATTATTTATGTATTTTTAAGCATTATATGAATATTAAATGTTATTTTAAGTATATATATGTTTAAAATTAAATTATTTAATATTAAAATAAAATATTTTATACTTTAAAATTAATTTAAAAATAATAAATAATCAAATGAGGTGGGGCGGGTTAAAACCGGCGGGTTACGGGTTCATGAAAATTACAGGTTGGGGGTTACAGGTTTGGCCAAACTCACCCGTCATCATCCTAAAGTCGATATATGTTCTAAGATAATCACATTATTTCATCTAAAGATTCTATAACCATGCAACTTGTCATAATGAAATATGCAACTTGTCTACACTTAATCGCACAATTATTAATATGAAAAAATAGTTGCACAGTTCAGTGCAAAAAAAATTGCATATTTTAATATAAAAAGTTGCACGATTCTAAAATGCACTATGAACGCACGGTGTGTCTGAACGCTGAGAGTCACTCCACTCTCTCTATATATACACCATCCCCTATCACAAACTCTTAAAAACCCAAAAAACAACACCACAAAAGATGAAACTCCCACTAATCCTACTCTCAATTCTCCATTTGCATGGAATCACACAACTCAAAAACCAATCCCTAATCGAAACCGCCTGCAAAAACACCCCAAACTACGACCTCTGCCTCTCCACCCTCCACGCCGCCCCCTCCAGCGCCACCGCCAACGTGGAGGAGCTCGGCCTCATAATGGTCGCCGCCATCAAATCCCAGGCGGGATCCGGCGTCTCCGCCGTCGACGAGCTCCGGAGCCGCCGCCCGGAGCTCTGGGAGGCGCTGGACCAGTGCAGGATGTCATACATCGCCGTGATCAAGGCCGACGTCCCGGAAGCCGTGGCGGGGCTCACCAAAGGCGTCCCCAAATTCGCCGAATTCGGAATGGTCGACGCCGCGTGGGAGGCGGAGATCTGCGAGGGCAGTTTCGGAAGTGCGGCGGAGACGCCGCTGAGCCGAGTGAATAAGGATCTTCACGACCTTGCGGGTGTTGCTGCCGGTATTATTCGGATTTTGCTCTGAACAGTATTAGTTGTTTCGATAAAAGGTATTAGTTGTTTTGCTATAATGTATTAATTGCATAACAGGTGCACGGGAAAATTGGTTTATACAAGGCCTTCCCCTTGATTTCATGTAAACATAGTGAGACATACATATAGATCTGTATATATGTGTGTATATAGAAGATCAGGTTGATAAGAACAGGGTACTCTGTTTTCATAAATCAACTTATATCATTATATGTATACGTTTTTTTCTTTTCTTTTTTTTTTGACGGGATTATATGTATATGTATGTAAAGACCATCTAATCTATATACCGGATTTTGGTTCAGTTCATTAAGATTTTTTTTTTTCGGAACATTGTTCATTTTCTTGTCGTATGTGTGTGTTTGTTAGTATCATTTACAGTCAACTCCAGTTCAAATATTTTCTTAAGTCTTTCGTGGATGATAGTTACTCTTAGTTGCGGATCCAAGATTTGAACTTTGGGGGGAGAGTATACTAAATTATGTTTTAAGTTTAATTAATATGTATCAACACTTAAATATTAATGTAATTATACTTATATATACATATAAATTCAAACAAGAAAGAAAAATATACATATTAATATAACTATATATATGTAGACATATATATATATACACATGTAATTTTTTGTACAATATATATAATAAATGGTACACGGAGATAATTTTTTCTACATATGAATCTTAATACTTAAATTTCCTCATACATGCATTCAAGTGTACCGTTCACTCATAGTGTATTTTAGAATCATACAATTTATTATACTAAAAAAATCAAGTGTGCCTCAAGATAAAATATTTTGTAATGATTCATGTTATAGTTAAAATAAAATATAATTCATATTAAAGTAATGAATGTAATGATAGTATTAAGCTTATATTTTAGTTATAGATTAGATGTAAGTGGGGGTGTAAGTGAGTCAAAAAGCTCTTTCGTCTTTCGAATAAATAAAAGATCAAAATCGATTTGAGCATAATTGAGTCGTTTCAAAATTTCTTTCGAGTAGCTATGTTCGACTTCGAGCTCATAAATACTCAGTTCGAGAGGCTTGCGAGCCTAATTGAGCTTGTACAGTAATTACTATTACAACATTAATTTTACTAAATATATATATATTTATATTTTAATAATATATTTTATATTTAATTTTATAAATTTATACAGGTAATCGAGTCGAGCTCTAGCTGAGTTCGAGTATATCGAGTTTCTTCTCGAGCCTAGCAAAGCTTAAAAAAGTGGGCTCGGCCTAGTTTGAGTTGAGTTCGAGCTTTGAGTATTTTAATCGAATGAATTCGAACTCAACTCTACCGACTGGACTCGCTCTCATTTATACCCCTAGATGTTGGGGTATTTTTTTAGTGGAGGGTTTGGGCAAGTGTTGTAAATGAATAATTTTTTTTTTTACTTCAATTTCGTATTTGTATTCGAGATTCGGTATTCTTATTCGGAATATTAGAATTCTAATTTGAATACAAATAATTCTTTTGATTCGATAGATAATCAAATACAAATACGAAATTATGACATTTGATTCGATATATATACTTATCCAATTACAAAAGGAGACATAGTTTAATTACAAAAATAAATATAAAAAGAAAAAGATAAAGTAAGGTCCTGAATCTTAAGATTTACTCGTGTCATGTTACAAACCATTTGATTTGCAAATTCAATGGAAGATTGGATGCTCGTCACATGTTTATTTTTTTTCGAAACCCAAACAAAATTACATGCAACTAGAACAAATATCACGAAGGTCATCCACAAAAAACGGAGGCTCGACCTGACAAAACGGATTCTCAAGAGACCGAGACATCCGAGCAAGATTATGAGCCACAATATTGGCTTTACGAGAAACCCAAACTACCCTCCACCGAGGATGAGTCGAAATGCAACAATAGAATCACCAAGCATAGATTCATCCGGTAACGCTGAGTAAATGGCATCGTGTACACTCTGAGAGTCCATCTCAATAATAACTTCGTCCAGTCCCATCTCCTCTACCCACCCCAGCGCTTCACTGACCCCCCAAGCCTCGCCTTCCATCACGTCCATCAACCCTTGTTTCGATAAAAGGTATTAGTTGTTTTGCTATAATGTATTAGTCGCTTTGATAGCCTTGCACTGCAATTGCCTTGAATCCCTAAGGGCACCCATAGCCGCCTCGCAAACTATCAAAAAGAAGGCCGCGTCCACATTGATTTTGACATACGACTCGGTAGGAGTATGCCAAAGTGAACACTTTTCCGTGCTCGTCACATGTTTATAGAAATTGTTCTTTGGTTGAATTTGATAATTAATTATTTTTCATTTATATATTTGATTATGTTATGTAACTTTTAAATTTGTTGCTTGTTGTCAATTGAAACAATAGAAACTCGAATAATATTATTTAGATTTTAGAAAATGCTTGAAAAAAAATAGAATTTTCGAATAATACGACATTAATTTCAAATCAAATACAAATTATCACGTTTATTATTCGAAAACATATAAGGATTTGATATCCAAATAATTTCACAAATGCGGATCAATATAGTGGTATTCGATTGGTTTGATTCGTTTACAATATTGTAAAAACCAATTTGAGTAATATGTGCACATTCTATATATAAAAAAAAAAAAAATATATATATATATATATATATATATATATATATATATATATATATATACATGCAAAAAATCAATAAATAAAAAAATGATATAAATATTTATGGATGTAAAATTATAATATGTTCAATTTATAAATATGTAAATGAATTCATATACAAAAATAATACTTTCATTATTTTGACTACTAAGAGAACCAAAACATCATAATTTTAAAATCAAATCAACATCATAATAAAATGAGACATACTTATGTAAAACAATATCATTACGGAGGAGCATAGACGTTTTAACACTTTGGAGGGGTGATGTTGGTTTGTCTTTGGTTTATACACCGGCATATATAAAGGCGATTACCGTTCTCATATGAGTTTTTGTCCAATAAAATTAATCGACCCGAATTAATAGAATTCCATCGAAAATTTGATTTTTCTGATTTCTGTACCCATTTGCAATTTTGCACAATTGCAAGCCAGCGCACTGTAATTCTATGAAAACAGACGGGTTAATCTGCAATAGTTGTTTTATTCAACAAAGCGTTTTCTTTTCCACATTCGCATTCTATACCATCGCAATAAACCAACGATTTCTGTTGGAATTGACGAGGACTGGAGAGAGTGTCACAGTGCAATAGTTGTTTTATTCAACAAAGCGTTTTCTTTTCCACATTCGCATTCTATACCATCGCAATAAACCAACGATTTCTGTTGGAATTGACGAGGACTGGAGAGAGTGTCACAGTACAAAATCCAGATTCGAAGGGAAAACGTCGAAGAAATCTGTTGAAAATTCCCAATAGTTTGACCTGTAGGTGACTCCGGAGCTCATATTCCGATCGGCCATGGCTAATTCCGATCCCGACAAATTGATCGCTAAAGCAGATAAAATGTGAGATTCTCCCTTCAATCTCCTTGTTTTCATATGTTTTAACTTCTTAATCGTCTTCATATTTGATTAGAAATCTCAAAATCATGATTTAGGGGTGAAATAATCGATCAATTTTGCAGGACGAAACTCAGTTTAACGAGATGGAATGCTGATTGGAGGAATGCCACAGTTCTGTATGAGCAGGCGGGTACGATTGCACCTATGTTTCTTTTTTGAATTAAAGTTGGAGATTAAGAATAATTAGTTAAGGCTGTTATTTGAAGTAATTCTACTTTTTTTTAGCAAAACTGAAGAATCTAATAGAAATAAGTTATTCAATGGCAGGGAATGCTTATAGGCTTTCGAAAAATTATGAGAAAGCGAAGGAAGCATTTGAAAAAGCTTCAAAAGGACAAGAGATGCTCTCTTCGTATGCATTTTTATTTGAATTTTGTACTGATGCACAATGATATAACTAACCAGTGTGTTTCCATTACTTATTTTTAATTACATTAAACAATTGAGGGACATTGATGAATGATCAGGCCATGGGATGCTGCAAAACATATGGAATCTGCAGCAGCTCTAGCGAAGGAAGTCGGCAACTGGAAGGAAGTATCCGACTTCTATAGACGCTCATCTGAGTTATATATTGAGTGTGGAAGGTCACAACCTGCATCAGATGCCCTTGCAAAGGGTGCTCGGTATGATCCGATCTTTGTATTTACTATTTTGGATTCATGTTAATAGATTCTTAAGAATTTCTATTTTGCATAGAGGATTTTGTAAAAGGATTTTCCAGTTGTATGTGCAATGTGTAAGCTATGAAGATGTGTTCCACCACTACATCTAAATTCTAAAGATTGTTGAATTCGCTGATTATTGGATAAATTTTAGCAATATATTTAGATGTACATTTTATCTTTAAGGTTGTGAAATAACTAAAACGATGAGGTTCTCTTCACCATGATGCTTTGGCCTTTTCATTGCATTATCTTGTTGTTAACTCAATTTATATTTGATGGGTTGATAGACATGTTTTTTTCTTAAAGTTCATTAGAAGATGCATTGCCTGATGAAGCTATCCAGCTATACACCGATGCCTGTACGGCTCTAGAAGAAGATGGGAAGGAACAGATGGCATTTGATCTCTATCGTGCTGCTACAGCTGTTTATTTAAAGCTTGAGAAGTAAGATTATCTCCTTCTTGAAAATCTAATTAAGGTAGCAAATTAAAATGATTTAGTATCACTTAGCTGTCTGCATAAAATAGTATTTATGGTCATCTGCTGCTATGCCCAATGATGTGTTACTTCTTCAGCAATAAATAATTTAATATCCAAGAGTAGGTCTAGTGTAAAAATTTTCATGTATGAAAATCTATAAAATTGCCCTAAATCAACCATCTACACCCTAAACACTAAATAATAAACTCTAAATTATGACTTATTCGGGCCTGGTGAACCATGAACCACTTGGGCCGAGTGAACCATAAACCACTCAATTTTATCTTACCTTCACCAGTTACAGAATTTGGTTGTAAATTAAAGTTTTTTCATGTATGAAAATTTTCATACTAGACTTTGTCAATATCCAATAGCAGCTTACTGGAAGTTGTCATCCTGCTACCAAACTGGTACCTATTATGCTGATTAACCAAATACTACACTGCTCACCTGTTTTTGTATAATACATTCTCTATATTAGTTCATTGAATAAATGAAAAGACCTTTTTTTTCCAGCTTGAAAGTATTATTCCACATATATTAATATAACATGCTTCTGGTTTCATCTCCCACAGGTACACAGATGCTGCAACTTTTCTTTTAAGATTGGCCCTAGCAGCTAGTAATTGCAATGCTACACATAGCCAGTGCAAAGGTGCAGAGATATCCACTATATTCTGTTTGCCCCCCCTTTATTATATATAAAAAAAAAAACAAACTTCTTGTAACTGTGAAGAAATCCTGCAAGTGTTATCAGGACACAAGAAGTTACTTCAACTGCTTAAAACCGGAGTAAAACAGTTGTATCAACCTCCACCTTGTTGCAAGTATTAGACCCTTTGTTTCCACTCTTTAGTAGTTTGTCATTGTGGGAAACATGGGACTTGGGGAAGCCAAAAGTGAAGTGGTGTCACATTTGATATTTTGGATATTTTTCATGTTGAAATCTGCTAATCTAGGCCCTAGGGCATGCATTACTTGCCTATCAGTAGCTTATATTGCCTTGATGTCATGCTTCTCTCCCACGGCATTGGACTTCAACTGTTTAAGCCAAGTGTCCGTTCTGAATTACATGTTATATAGCAAACATAAGTTTTCAACTGTTGAAGATGTAGGCTTATATTTCAATGCAATCATTCTGTATCTTTTTGTGCATGACTATACCATCTTGATGTTATGCTTCTTTCCGCAGATTTCTGACATTAGTCTGCTTAGATGCAAAGTGTCTATTCTGAATTAGATGTTAACACAAGTTTAGTCTGAAGTTCTGATTTATATTGACAAAAATCTGTTCTGTATGTAGGCTTATCTTAGTGCAATTATCGTGTATCTTTATGCTCATGACTTCCAGCAAGCAGAGAAATGCTACAATGATTGTTGCCAGTAAGTTGTCTTCCTTTTTTTCCTGATCTTTCTCGGCTATTCCTTGTAGCATATAGAATGGGCGTACAAAATTTATTTCCATTTGTCATGATCTTCATTTTCGGTAATTTAGTAAACTTGATGATGTCAGCAAATGTTTTTTGATGGCTTCTATGTCAGGGTTGAGGCTTTCTTAAACAGTGATCAAAATCGTGCGGCTTCTAGACTTCTGTCTGCATACACTGATGGTGATGTTGAGGAAATCAAGCGTGCAGCTCAATCTAGTATCATTTCCAACCTTGACAATGTGGTAAATCTTTAGATTCATTAGGTTAATTATGAAGTTGCTAATCTTTAATCTCCCTTTATTTTGTCATAATAACTTATTCATCAACATGGTTCTCAAGGTCCATAAACGACAAGTTTCTAGTAATGTGACTCAAAGGTGGTGTTTGCATTATCATCTCAAAGGTGTAGAAGCACTTATTTGAGAAGTTGGTGTGACCCAACATTTTCAAAAAAAAAGTGTTTCTACACCTAGAGTAGTGGTTGCAAACATAGCCAAAATCACACCCCCACACACGCGCTAAAAAGTCACACTCACTGTTCATGCTTGTAATTGATGATTTAGGAGCTTTATTATTTTCTCAGTGAAATATCAATAGTTCAACAGCACACTCAGATTAATAGTGGTCAATATGTTCTTCGATTCTTTGGCAACACCTATTTATACTCACTCCTCCTCATACGTCTTCAATGGCTGACTACTGAATCTGAGTTGGATGAAATATGAATTCTCTTGTTCTCCTCTCTTTTCAGCTACTATATCACTTATACTGAACATTATTCACACCCCTTCTTTCCTCGAACTGTTGAAAAAACGAGTCACTTGAAAAATGTTGTTTACAGGTCATTAAGCTTGCACGGAAATTGCCCACCGGAGACGTCACGGGATTCAAGAGGGGTGCAGTAGAAGAAGAAGAGCCGTTGGATGAAGATGATCTCACTTAATCTGGGGAGATATAGCAGAAAGCTTGTACTGTTGTTCCAATAATATGTAATTGAATTCCCATGCTTTGTCTCAACGGTTTCCACCAATTTTACTCGAGAGAACCCTTGTGAATATAAACTACCAATATATATTTTGCTCTTTTGATTGATTGATTAAATTTGTTTGAAATATCTTGTGAAAGCAAGGATAAATTTGTCATTTTAATGTTTTTTCTTTATTAATTGGCAATCCCACTGTATTTGGACCTATATGATACTCATTCCGTCCACCAAATTTATTCTTACTTTTTTATTTGTTTATCCACAAAATCTGTTCAAATACAGTACATTTTATGGAAATAAGCATTTTATCTTTATCCTCCAATTACCACTTAATTCCTTCAATCGTCATTATATTTTACTCACAAACAATCATTTTATCTATAAGTGGACCTCATAATACTTCATAATGCCTATTTTATCTAATTTTTTCTTAAATCTTGTGCCAAAAATTGTGGGAAAAAAATTCATAGACAGAGAGTATATTTTAATCGAATTGATAATTAAATATTAATTGTGACTAGTTGAAATGAGCACGTAATTTGTAATAATCTTTTATTTGTTTTTGTAATTTTGTTTTAGATAGTCTATTTGACATTTTCCAAATATTGGATCGAAGCATATATCTGTGTATACTCTATGGTTCCATTTCAAGGTTGAGTATCCATGTGGAAGTGGGATTTAAATTAAAGATGTATTTATAGCTAGACAAAATTTGTGTGAATCTGAATTCACTGTGAACTCAATTTTTTAAATATCATTGTTATTTATAAAAATTAACATTGTTATGTATACAAATTCTCATTGTTAAAAAAAATACTTTGTATTTTTAAATAACTAATTTTTTTTATGCATAACAGTAAAAGATTTCACATTTAAACCTGATTCACAAGAGCGTTATCATTGCACCTAATTTACCAACTACTGTAATCCTTACATTTTTTTTATTCTTGTAATAATATGTATATACAGCTTACACAACTAGTGCTTACTCTCTCTTTGATTAATTGATAAATCGAAACAATTTATTATCATGACAGTCTAAGCATTTAACCTAAACATCCATGCAACAAAAATTTATTGAAGTTTATACTTAAATACAAATAACTAAAACCAAGAAGCCAACTTTACTATCAACAGTAACTAAAAAAGACTAGAATAAAACACATTGAAGAATAGGATACAAGAGGCTCATCATTGTCATTTGTCAACCAAGCAACTATTTCTATCTTCATCTCAAAGAATTTACAAACTAAATCAATCAAAAAATCAGACATGTTAATCAAGATTCACACAAAACCAGTTCATTCCTTTCTGAACTAACCACCGGTTGTATTATTGTACGCGATTTTGATTATAACAGAAAGAGGAATGTTGATAATGTGGCCCTGAGTGCCAAACAATCCAATTCTTCCAAAGCTCGCGACCGAGCTGTTCATAGTCGCGTTAAATGATCGCTCAGCACCTGTTTCTCTCCACTTGCAAGTTTAAAAATGAGTCGGTGTCACCTTAACTGAAGCTCCGTGACGGTGGGCTCCACCCACGCTGAACGTCTTGTGCCCCCAACATTTGTGACTACACGTTGAGCGGAGGCCAACTGGTTCAACTTCGATATTGTGATGGAGGGCAAGTTCAGATCAGTGGCGTTCATGGTAGATACTCCACAACTGTGACCTGAATAATTTAAAAAAGATGTGATTAAGTAAATACAAGAATGTAAATTTTCACTTACTTTTACATATATTTTCTCCATGTAATTTTGGAAATGTATTTTCAGGTCCCTATACTTTTACTTACTCAATTTTATCCCCTTGATAAAAGAAGTTATAAGGAGAAAATGATGGGGAGAATTTTTTTCTAGGCCCGTAACTGAGGGGGTAGCAATTGTAGGACATCATTATAATTTTAATTTTCACACATTTAGACCAAATTGACCAAAACACCCCGATTATGGTTAATTTGTCATGTGTTTCAGACCAATTTGACCTAAATGACCATAAACTAAATTTTACGACCCTAAATGTCCCAAATTAAAAATTAATGGTCTAAATATAAATGAGATCATGACAGAAGAGGCCATGGACATAGTGGCATGAATGCTTAGTTTGCTGATGATGTTGTCTAACCTGTGTAATTTAGGACAACGGGAGACGACCCGTTTATGCCACAGAGGAAGGACATGTAATCATCGTAACCTGTAATACATCGTTTCATTAGGTAAATGAAATTACAATTTTAAGATCAATAAGCAATTTTTCATTAGAGAGAAGAGGCATACTTGAATCAAAAATAAGACCAGGATCTAAGGCTGCAGTAGCATTGACAAATCCACTCCCCATATCAAAGGGTGTGGCTGGAGATTGGTTCATATCGGGGTTAGCGTAAGCCCGTTGGGCCATTATGGGCCCACCATTTCTATCATTAAGAGAGGCTGTCGTTGAAAGTGCTGATCCAATAGCCGAAGGACTGAAATTGGGAAACCTATGCTTAATCAAGGCTGCAAGTCCAGCAATGTGAGGAGCAGCCATGCTCGTCCCCAGACATCATTGAAGCTCTCACCTATTACACATTGATACAGTTAATTTGTCTGTTATTCTTGCAATGTATGAAGAGTAATACTGTTCTATGAAAAACAAGTAATACTATTTAACTAAAAAACAACTAATACCATTTAAAAATACACTTGAGTTGCAATGTTCAACTGGTTCATAGATATATTTTCCATGTATGAAAGGCTATTCTCAGATTTAAGGACATATACCTTGAAATTCGACGGAGTCTGTACCACCGGAACTCCAAGCAGACCATATGTAATTTCCAGGTGCAACGATATTTGGTTTCAGAATGTCAGCATTATCGAGAAAAGTGTCTTCAGGATCAGGCCCTCTAGCGGAATAATACATAATCTTTGGGGCAGTGTGGCTAAAGTTTTGCGTTTATTCCACCAATAATACTTGCAACTCCCGAATTTAACAATGTTCGATGTCCCTTGATCTCTCTCCACTGAAGAATTATAGTACTGAAGCAAGATCTGCAAAAATAATATTTTTATCGATCACTTTAAAAAAAAAAAAAAGAAACTAGAAAGTTGTAAAATTTGGTTAAACTCATAAAGAACCAGTCTCACTTTGGAATCGTCTGGAGATGGAATTATAATGCCGGGGATTCTCATGGGAACGGGATTAAGCTGAAAGCCAATCACATAAGGATCCATATAGAAAACGACACCAGCTGCACTGAGGTTATCAGCAGTTTCTAAAGCTTGTTTGATGGTGGAGAGTCCAAGTACGAACCGAATAGAGTAGCTACATATCAAGATATTCCCTTGAACGACACTCTGGTTAAAGCTACTTGCGTCTTGGCATTCACTTACGTACATATCATCCACAGCTGAGGTCTTGTTCAAAGCATGGGTAGCAGAAACCAGTGTATACATTGCATCAATATCGGTTCCGGCTGGACAAAACAATTTAAAGTGTAAATTAAATATCAAAACACATCTTAGAGCCCATTCGGCTGAGCTTATAAGCTCCTTAAAACAGCTTATATGATGTTAAGGAGCTTATAAGCTCTCAAAAAGTGTGTGGCAAAAATTGTATTTTAACAGCTTATAAGATCTTAAAATAAGCTCTTTACAGCTTATAAGCCCCAAAAAAAAGTACCAACACTTCAACTTATTTTTCTAATATTTTAGAAAAAGTACTTTTTTTTAAAATAAAAATCACTCCACAAACCAGATTACCACACATCCAAACTCCTAATTAATTATTTCATATTAAAAAAATAAAATTTAAAAAAGCATATCTCTCAAATTATCAAAGAATTTTTTTTAGTTTTATTAACCAAACACTTTAACAGCTTATAGTTACTTAAAAATCACATCTTATAAGCTCTTGAAACAATTTATACGATGTTAGACCTTATAAAATGTTTAAAATAAGGTTACCAAACGGGCTCTTAGGCTCCTTATTGAGATTTTACCAATATCAATAAATCAACAATCAGATAGTTGAGACTTACGGGCAAGTCCAACTCCGGAGATTGTCATGTTGTTGCCAAGGAGTATAGAGTTACTGTACGTTCTATCATGGGCTGCAGCTCCTACTGTGTAAATCCATGGACTAAAAGAGGACATGCTTTTAGGTGATGGCCCAGTATTTCCTGCCGCCTGGACTACAAAGATACCGGCTTTGACAGCTGAGAGTAAGGCCATGTCTATAGGATTAAAAAAGTGGCAATTCGGGAGGGACGCCTGTTTGGAGTTATTGACAAGCTTATTATGTCCACTCCGTCCTGTGCAGCCTACAAATGAACATAATGGTAAACTGTCTATGTGATTTGAATACACACGAGAGGGATGTTGTTTGGAATTCAGATGATATGGATTTTAATGTTGAGGAAGAAGCAAAAACAAAAACTTGCTTGTATTCCTACATGGAAACTGCAATTCTTTGTAGAGGTTTAAAGTGTTTCAATGTGGGGAACTTATATAGTACTTGATTGAAGCACTGATATTCGATTAAAATAGGACTAAAGATTAATGGATAACAATTTAGTACATCCATTTGCATGAAGCAATTATAAATAATTGAAATTTTGGTTAAACATAAAGATATTAGCTTGAGTTGAAGGAGCTGAAAAAAGGGGTGAGAGAAGACACTTTAAAAGAACTTACCTGATCTACGGCAGCAACTACGTCTGCTGCGAAGCCTCCAAAGCTCTTGTATAATGCTTTATAAACAGCAACGCTGTAAGATATTGGAATATTGTCAGTGCATAACACTTTGTACAAAGATTTAGAGGTCTATGTGATATGGAAGAATGAGGCAGGTTGATCGTATAGCTTAAGATAAGTTGTCCGAAAAGGGTATACCCCAGAAGAGAGATAAGACAAGCATACAGTCAATTCAAGTTTCTTACTGCGAACGAGGAGCCATTCCACTGGCATTTCCAAAGAGATGCCCAGCAACTACAACTGCAATTCCATGGTTTCCTGCTGCCGTTGCTGCTGTGTGCCTGTACCAAATTTCATATCCTTTGAATTCTGGTCATAAGTGCTAATACAAATGACCAATAGCATAAGAGTAACACTAACACTTGGGTGCACCAGTTGCATCGTGCAACTGGCGCACAACTAATATTATTCAATGTAAACACTAATATTGACCAACTAATACCTTTTAGTAAAACAACTAATACCATTAAAAAATGCACTTGAGTTGTTTAAGATTTAGCAATATGACAATGACAAATAAATTTCACATCAAAGTTTCAATTCAGAGGGAAAATACTTACGTCCCATGGCCATCACCATCATATGGTGAAGCATAGTCCTGTGTGGCATTGAATATCCCTCTCGTAATAGCAGAGGCTGCAAAATGGCGAGCTCCAACGAGCTTTCTGTTACAGGATCCAGACGGAAAATCACGTGTGACCTCACAAATCCCCGAAAAATGCCGTGGGACGGGATACGGTTTCTCAGGAGTATCATCAGAGAAGCTGGGATGTGTGGGATCAATTCCAGTGTCAATGAATCCAATAACAATGCCTTCTCCTGCTGTTTCAAACCCACCTTCTTGGGTCCACGCTCCTTGTGGTAGACCAAGAAACTGGGGTGTATGAGTAGTAGCAGTTCTGACCGAGAAATCCAATACCACATTTGACACCTCGTTTCTCCTTGAAAGCTTGTCAGCCTTCAAATGAAAACATTTTATACAATAAAGTCTCAAAATGCAGATAAAGAAAGATAAAGTGCTTTGTGAATGCAAAATTTGCTTAAGACAGACCTGCATTGGAGTAACAAGCACAGCAAATCCATTGATTAGATAGCTGTAGCTATAAAGCTTCAGATACTTTTCGCCCCTTAATGTTCTTTTTAACAGAGAATTATGCACGCGGTCTATGTATGATCCATGACGTTTATCAGTTCTTGACACATTGCTGATTTCAGAAAGTACGAATATGGTAAATACTATGATTTTATTAACAATGACAAGATCATTGACAACAAAAAGAGTGGGAAATCTATAAGATTGTCAGACGTGATAATAAATGATAATTAAAGAAACTGGTAGTAATTAGAGTTAGATTACATTCCCATTTTCCCTCATATGAATTAAATAAAGCTTAATTGCAAATAAAATCACAACTTTTCCGACCTAAACATTTTAATTTGGTACACATAACATCAATTTTTATTTTTATTTTGCAGTTCGAACCAGCGGGCAAATTCGATCCTACCCGGAAATAACATCTCACCTAGGGCAGGATCAAATTTGTCCGTTGGTTCGAATTGCTACAAAGTTAAATTGAGGTTTTGTTTACCAAGATTAAAACGTTTAGATTATACTGCAATTTGTGAAAAGATTGTGATTTTATCTTCAGTTAAGCAATTAAATAAAGAATTACCAACTCACTACAGTAACATTGAACTGTTAAGAGACAAGAATCCAGATACATGAATGCCTCATTTAATTATATTCTCCACCAGAAACAAGCAAAAACCCTCCATCAGTTTCAACCTCCAAAGAAAGACCCAAAATAGAAAACTCTCAGATCACAATACCATAATTGTGCCTTAATGACAAAATAAAATATTCTCAGTGCAATAAAATCTCTGGAATTCAACCATCAAAATTAAGGTGAAATAAGCAACACAAAGGGATAAAACATTCCCAAATCAAGAAATTCACTACTGGATTCAGAAATCTTGAAAAAAAAAAAAAACATACTTAATTGAGACACAGTTTTAATAAAGATTGTACCTTGGTTTATCAAGTCTGTTCATTCTCTCAGACCCATTGCGTTTACCATGGTAATCCTGCTTAACTCTAAGCTCACCATAGAAATGAGAACTGGGAGCTTGTTTCAGAGTCACAATATACACAGCTGTAACATTATCTGCATTTTCTTGAGCAAAACTGCAATCCAGAAACACCCCCAAACACAGCATTACCCCTACTAACAAAATTCCCCACCTGCCCTCCATTTGGGAAAGCAAGAATTTCTGTTTCCCAGAATCCCCAGCACAAAAAACAGGGCACAAATTCCTTCTTTGAATGAGAATGTACAAATCTTCCTTCAAGAAGTACAACCACCCATACAGAGAAAAACCCAGAAAGCAAGAAACCCTTTTCCACTACCTACACGCAGCTGTAAAGTGAAGTTCCATTACACCATTAACTTAACTCTCCATATCTGTTTTAATACTAATAAACACAAAATGTAGGCAGGCGCAATTAATATTATAAGACCTCTCTCTTTTTCACAATTAATAAAGTTTCCTCAATTTATTTCATTCTATGTTCTCTTTAACATAATAGTTTATGGACCCTGTTTATATAATAGCAAGACACATGTAAGAAAAAAAAAATCAGAAGTGAATCTGCAACTTTCTTGGGTGGCGTGCATGTGAACGTTTTGTTTATACTTGGAGAAAGTATACAAAAACTAGCAACGGGATTATTAAGGAAAAGGGAGGAATTGGAATGTCAAAAATTAAATAAAAATTGAATCTTTTTCTTTTGTTTATAGTCATATTAGGTTTATCATGTCGGTGTGCGTGGTTGTGATTTGTAAACACATGATTTGTGGAGAAATAAATATCCATGAATTATGAATTGTAGATTAAAAATATTTGTTGGGAATTTTTACAAACACATAATGTGCATTAAAAAGAAGCATCTATAGGGCTATAAGCCTATAATAATAAATAGAAGTGAGATTGGTGGAGATAGGGTAAAAATATTTGTTGGGAATTTTTACAAACACATAATGTGCATTAAAAAGAAGCATCTATAGGGCTATAAGCCTATAATAATAAATAGAAGTGAGATTGGTGGAGATAGGGTAATTGGGGCCAGGCGGGAATGAGCATTCTTGAAGAAGTAAATGATGGGTTTGGCCTTTTTAGCGTGAGGATTTGCGGTAGGCCATTGGCAACCCCAACGTTCGAATTCTTTTTTGTTTTTATTCTTGGAAATTGACCAAAAACTATTTCTTGCATCTTGTGAATACCCGTGACTCTTTTCCAGTTTATACACACATCTTGCACATATATCTTCTATCTAGTTTTTAGGTATTACTTATCAGAGAAGATCCAGAGTGATCATCTATAGTTATGTTTAAATATTAGATCGATAAATGTTGATGTTTAAATTTATTGTTGATTACTTTTAAATTGAAAAGACTGTCATACATCAAAATATATGGATATAAGAGAGAATGTACTTTTGATAGAAATAAAGATAGGAATGTATTTTTAATCATGTGGCTTAACCCACTTGGCCACTGAGCTCCTCATTTGAACGGAGACCCAGATTCGATTCCCTCTGGAAACGAATTGAAGTTATGCGAGTCATAAGGTGGATTGACGATTTCGTGAAGTATTTGAATGCTTGGTGTACTAACTACTAACAACTAACGTTTGCCCAATTAAAAAAAAAGATAGGAAAGAGGAGAAGTTGTATCATATATTTAATATGTTGTTTGTAATTGTATAATATATTTACAACATATTAAACATATTGTACACAGGGTGGCAATTTCGGACACGATACAATAGCACGAACACAAAAACGCTGCGAAAATTGTGGGTTATTGTTTAGTTTTATTGTATTCGTGTCGTTATCGTGTAAGCACGATAAAGACACAAAATTTTCTTATCATGTTCGTGTCAACCCAATAAGTTTGAAAAAAAAAAAAATTTGATTGTACATATGACTTGATATTTTGTAATTTTATTAAAAATTTTGTATTTTTTTATCGTCATATATGTTAAAACTTATATTATCGAGGTCGATAACACAAACTGTCACCCTTAATTATACAATACTCTAAAACCCTACTGAACAGGTAAAGGTTAGCAGAGATGTGATGAGAATTAAAAAATGATAGCAAAAGCATATTGGAGGCAATTAAAGAACCGCACCACTCCTTCCCTTATTTAGTGCCACTCATATATATTTTTTTTAAACAATTTAGTGGCACTCATGTGGGATAGCTAATAATGATTACAATAATTCTATTATTTTGGATCTTTGGGATATTAATTTTATTACAATAATTTTGATTTCTCCAAGTCACAAATGTCCCTACAACTATAACTATTATTATCTGATTTAAACTGAATGCGCAGTGATAAAATATTTGAGACATCAATAAAAACTGCAACAACAAGTCTTAGTGTTAGTTGGTTGTACAATGTACTTAAGGTGCTACATTTAAGTCCACATGCAATATAAACTAAGTAGTTTTTTTTATCAATCAAAAGAAATTTAGGTTAAATGTAAATTGGAGTACAAGGGTACTCCATCCCGCATAAACATAAACTAGGAGATACGATCACGCCGAAAGTTCAATAATACTTATGTTTAATTATAAAATTAAATGTTAACACTAAATGATTTTAGGATTATTATGTCATTGCCAAAAAGAGATATGACTTGTCTTTTGATTCTTTAGCGTCACCATGACCCAAGTCATTGCCTTGATTTTGTCGGACACCTTCTTGACATTCGGTGTGATGTTCTCGAAGATTTGTTCATTTCTAGCTTTCCATATCACCCAAATGACCCCGATCCATATTGTTGAACCGATTCTATCATGAGGACTATTTCCGAGAATCGCCATATGTTGAAGAAAATGAGCAATAATTTCTCTATGAGGTGCCAAAGAAACTCCAGCCCATTTATAGATTTCAGCTCATACCTTTGAAGAAAAGTTGCATTCGAACAAGAGATGCGAAGAATTTTCCAAATTTGATCCACAGAGGTTGCGCGTAAGATCGCCATTTGAAGGGATGATGTTCCTCTTCATCAGTTTTTCTTTTGTTGGTAGCCGTTATTTTAGAGCTTTCCACACAATAGATTGGACCCGTCTTGGAGCAAAGCTGCTCCAAAGGATTTTAAAGGCCCCACCAATTGTGTGTGGTCTTCGTCTTCCTCTTTTCTTTCAAGTATTTAAATGATGTATGCTTTCTTGGTTGAGTAAATTTGATTTTTGCCACTTTCCAATACCAAAAATTTGATTTTGTTGAGTCGGTTTGAACTGTTAATATAAACTAAATAGTGAATACTAACCTTTGTAGTATTCAGGTTTGGATTTATGTATAAATATTGCAAATTTTAATCAGACCGAGTAACATTAGGAATATCGAGACCAAAACTATATGGCCATGTTTGTTTTAGGCCATGGAGATACGGATAGAGATGGACTTCATACTCTAAAACTATCACATCATATTTTTTTTAACATCAATTTATTTTCTCTCATACTTTTCTTCAACAATTCAGGGTGTGTTTTGAAACACTTAAAACAACTTTTAGAATTACTTATTTTCAAAAGCTGTGAGAGGGAGCTTTGAAAATAAAAAGTCTTGGAAAAAATTTTTTAAGTGTTTCAAAACACCCCCTCATTATCTCTCCTACTTTTCTTACATATAATTATCATCCCACTAACTAATAATAATAAAATAACACATCATCATTATTATCCACCCCTACCACATCCACACAAACAAACAAAGATTACTATTCATAGAATTTGTCTCATCCACCTTTCTTCTCCATCTGGATTTGCCTCATACACCTCAAGCCGAAAAAAAACATGGCATTTGGGATTTAGTTTTGATTGGTCGGCCTGATAAATAGACAATATATAAAAAGTAAATAAAAAAAATGTACTTTTGGGTTAATTCTAAACAAATACACGGTTTTTATGTCAAGTATCAAATTAATCAGAATCTTCAAAATTTTAGTAAAAAAGGTCAATTTTTTATGTTGTTGTAAATTAATACATGTTTTTTTTTTTCGGTCGGTGACGGATGTAGGGGGCTCATTGGACTTGCAATGTAGGATTACGCGATTTATTTTTTATTTTTTGCTACATATTTCGGCTGTGAAATTCCAATTAACGAGTGTAAGTTTTCTTTAATTTTTTGTCACAATAACATAGATAAAACGAAATAATGAATTATTCGATCATCAATATACGAATCATAAATAATGACTTCTCGATTGATCAATAATTTGGTTCTTGATACGTATAACAAAGTTACTTATTCGATCATCAATATACGAATCATATATCGATGTGTAGATGATCAAATTAAGTGCTACGTGAATACAAAATCATATGGAGCAATGTAGTAGTATAAATGATCATACCATATTTTGGCAAGTGTGTGGGTTGTTATGATTCATTATTTCATGCCTCCCTAAAAGGAGATGTTGATTATGATGAATCAAGAAAATATTTGCACCTTGTGACCGAAAGTCATACTTAATGTGAGCCGTTGGATTATGTGTTATGGGTGGTGAGGATCTCTCTTTCACATTAAACAACAGAACCTGATTAATTCTCTCATAATCATCTTCTTCTTCACTTTTATGCTTTTTTTGGCAAACCACTTTTCTTAGTACACTACACTGTTTAGTGATGATTATTTCTCTCTTTGCACCAAGTTTTTATATTCTTTTTGCCCTTTTCTTATGGAGGATTTCATTTTTAATTTTTTCCTTGTAATGTTTCTATATTGAGATACAAGTGATATCGTGAGACCGTTTCGCACGAGAGGGTAAAAAATCATCAATTAATCAAAAATAAAAATAAATAAAAATAGTGTGTTAAAATGCACATAATTTAAATTCCTAGCATGAACTATCTAGCATGTATCATCTCACACAAGAAGTTTTCTTTATTTTATAGTGCATAAAGATGCATTAATATGAATATATATATTTTTCATATCATCGCAAATTCTCCTATAAAACTTGTTAATAATATGAGATTGATATCATTATATTTATAAACTATGCAAATACATGTGTGCATCCTTTGCACCAATTTAGAATTGGTGCAATTGGATTTCAGAGTTTTTTTTATTACTATATTTCAACTTTTGAACAAGATCCGGACCCAACCCGAGCCAAAGCCCAACCCGGACCCAGACCCGAACCCGGTCAGAATGGTTCAAGGTTTGGGTTCGGGTTCATGGTTTAGGGTTCATGATTTGGGAGTGAGAAAAATATGGAGGGTGAAATTACTCAAGTTTTAGTGTGTGGTTAATTCAAATTAAAATTGAATCCAATTGCACTGTATGCAATTGGTGCACACAAGTATCACTCATATAGACTAATATCATTACTCTTATAAATTAATACACATATAATTTTATGTTATGATATCAGTTTATAAGTGTAATGTTATCAATTGATAAGTGTTACGATATTAATTTAAATGTGTAATGATAATATTTGTATAAATAATAAGTAGATATTACTAATTTTCATGTAAAAAGAAAAAGACAAATAGCTCTTCTAAGGTTCTGCTTAGTTGGGGGTAATGGAAGTGGCTAATGAGAATCACTTCTATTAATATTGTTTGTTAGTTTTAATACACAAGTAATGAAAATATAATTAAGTAATTGATTGCCCCCACTTACTCAATCCACCTCACATTATACACATTGTTTATATTCTAACCAAATAATAACAATGCAATCAATAATCCTTAATGATTGACCCCTCAATTTTAACAATTACCATTACCATTCTCCAGTCGTACCAAGTGGACCCTAAATTTTTTTGTTTTCTTTTCATAACGTGCCTCCAACCTAGGCTTGTGAAATCGAACAGCCCATTAGAAAAAAAATTGGGCCGCAAGGGAAAGCCCATTAACTACGCGCAGAAATAACTAATAACGGTATGATTTGGGAAGCAGAAAAGATATGGCGATAACGGCTTTATCATCGTCTTCATCGCTGTTTCCGTTCTCTAATCTCTTTCTGAATTCTCATTCAAGCACAAAAAACAGGACTCGCAGTAGAATCTCAATGGCGGTTCGTTCGAGCCTATCTGACGATTCTACCCTTCTTCAAGCCGCTAAATACACTGTAAATTCTCTCACTGCTACTGGTAGCCGATTTTTCAGTCAATAATCAATACCCTAGGGTAATGTGTTTAGTTTTGATTATTTAGTAAAGAAGCGGTTAAAATCCATATATTTAGTTTCCGTTCTTATTTTTTGCCCAATTTCATTTTGAATTGAAAAATCAGGGTTTGATAATCATGATTGAAGAAGGATGAAATTGATTTTGCTAGTGTAAAAGGACTGAGGAAAATTGTTGTTTTTTGTGTTAAAAGGTTGATTCATTTGTGAAGAATGGAATGGTGATAGGGCTAGGGTCTGGTCGCGCTTCTGGTTTTGCCATACAATATTTGGGGCGGCAACTTCGATCTGGATCCATTAAAGATGTTACTGGAATTCCAACGTAAGTAGAATTACCAGTCTTAGAGAGAGCGAGAATTAGTTTGCTGTAATTTTTAAGAGTAAGGTGCAACTGTAAACAAGTAATACTGTTTTGTGAAAAGAAGTAATACTGACCAACTAATGCTGTTCCTTTGTTGTAGTGAAAACCAACTAATACTGTTTAGAAATGCACTTGAGTTGCATGGTGCACTTGGTGCATTCAAGACTATGTCTTTTTTTTTTGGATCTTCGGATAATAGGCCTTAGGTTCAAGCATTGTTGCTTTTGTGGCCAAAAACAAGATGCTATTTATGATTCCACATAGTAAAAAGAAAAACTGTAATGCAGATCTGTTGATAGTGCAAGTGAAGCAGCAAAGGCAGGTGTCCCTTTGGACCAATACAGAGAAAGCTTCAAAGTAAGCATGTTTAAGCAATTTTGAAATATTTTTGGATTTTAGGGTTAATGAATAATTAGATTCTATCTCCTTATCACTAGATTGATTTAGCATTCAATGATGCTGATGTTATCGAAGAAGAATCTCTTGCGGCAGTGATTGGGCGTCAGAAGGTGAATCAATAATTCAAGAGAAGGTCAGTCAAATTTTTCATTTCTGATTTGGAATGTCATTATGGGAGGTAAAGATAAAATACTAAATGCTAATACCATTATCATCTCTATGTTGTTGTAGTATCTTTTAAGGTATTTGTTAATTATGAAGAATATTGTGATCATCTTAAATTGTTTTAGGAAATTTATAAATGATCTATGATATGCCATGTTGGTCATATTTATGCATGGCGTCTTTTTCATATGAGGATTTCTTGTTCAGATACACTGGTTAACTCTGCTTTACAGACCATACTGAGAAGAGCTGGAAAACTTGTTCTCATTGTTACAGAAAAGCAATATCGAGGTGCTGTAGATGGATCAGTTCCAGTTCTAATCAACTCTGTAAGCTCAAATGCAAGTAATTGGATTTTTTATTTTGATAAAAATATTTCTATGTAAACTTACTCTTGGTATTATTATATCTCAGGTCAACTGGCTGGAGACGGCCGAAGAACTAGATGACCTGTTTCTTGGTGATGCAGAGGTACTCTCAAAATCAGAGATTTAAATGCTAACAATCTGAGATTAACTGTTGTCTTCGTTTCATCATATGAAGGTTTGGAGAAGATCATCTATAGGGGGATATGCAGCAGGCCCAATGGGAGGGGACTTTCCACTAGTCACTAAAGAAGGACATAACGTTCTTGACGTCATTTTTACATCCCCAATTCAAAATCTTGGTACCATTCTACATCCTGATGCTAAGTGGGCATTTGGTTCAAAATTCTTCAATGGCGATGGTAATGGAAATGAACATGGGGTAATTGTGGTGGTTAATGAAAATAAAAGATGATAAATTCACCTTGATCACTATATTGGTACGGGTAATGAGACTCAAAATATGTTAATCATTGCACCATTTGGATTAACTCCTGCTCTCATATAATCGCACAATCAATCCACTCTTTATCAACCAACTATCATTTTTGTCCAAAATTAGGCACAACACTAACAAAACAACCACCGTTTCAGCAACCTTTCCTCCAACATATCCCTTTCATTATGGGGGCGTAGAAGGAAAAGAGATTCTAATTAATATTCCCATTGGAGAATTTGAACCAAACTCCCCCTTAAGACCTCCATCTTTCTTGACCTATTCTCGTTATAATTTATTTCTTGGTGGAATTCATGCGGTGAAGTGGGTGATAGTCTTGATCAAGTTGTTGGTGTTGTTGAGCATGGTGTCATCTCCGAGAATCCCGTCAGTTCCTTCTACCTCCCTCTCTTTTCCTTTCCATAATCTTTGATCTTATTTAACTTTTCTCTTAATTATAATTTGCCTTAATTCTCACATCTGTTTAATTTTCAATGAAAGCATGAACTATCCGATTAGGGTCTGTAAATGAGTTAAAATTGAGTCGAACACACTTGTAGTCAAACTTATTGAAATTTCATCGAACTTTGAAATGCATTTTTGAGCTTGTTTGATAAATAACCGAGTCGAGCTTCAAGCCGAGCTTTACACTGTACCGAACATGCTGTTGTATACTGGAATTTTTGTGTGATTTTTCATGTAATATTTAGGTATTTTCTGGATGTAAATAAGCAAGAACAGAGATAGCTTGAAGAATAAGAAATGGGAGAAAACGAGAGAGAAATTAAGAGAGAGATGAGGGTTAATTTTTCAGATACTCATTCCATCGCCAAGCCAAGGATTTGTAACAAACTTTTGGGACCACATGAAATATTCCCTAAACTAAATGCTGAATGTAAATAGATATAGATATTGGGCCTTCAGATAAGTAGCCCAATACTTAGGAATTAATTATTTGTTTCCAGCCCAGGACACGGCCCCATTGGTAACGGCCCAGTAGAATTAATAGCTGAAGCCTCACGAGTCCCCTTCTCTTCTTCCAGCCCAGGGCACGGCCCAATGGAAACGGGCCCAGTGGAATTAATAGCTGAAGCCTCACGCGTCCCTTTCTCTTCTTTCATTTGTACTTCACTTTTCAGACCAAACAACTCAGACTCACTTTGTACTTCAGAAAACCCTAGCATGCCGTTTCCATCTTTCTCTCCCCAGGCTCGACTCTCCTTCCGCCGTAAATCACTTTTCTCCATTCTCGTAACACATGCTTAGTTTGTGTGTAGTCAAAACGATCTTGAATCAAGTATCGAATAGCTTAGTTTGATTTTCAGCTCTGTTGATCCTGATATTACCATGTTACTCTTGACTACACCATAATTTCAAATCTGATATTAGGTTTGTTTCACTTCTGAAATAGGGTGTAATACTAGAAAGGAAAGGTTAACATTCAGATGGCTTGATTAACGTCAATGAGATGGTCTTCTATAAAACAGTTTTACCATGCAAAGTGATTAAAACTACTAGTTTATAGTAAACAAACTAACTTTTTTAATGAAACTACTAATAGACTATCAAACTAATACCATTTAATGAAAGTTATGTTTAAAAACCGAACAGGAAGTTGAACCCGGACGACCAAAAAAAAGTTGGACGGGGTTGGGACGGGTCGGACCGGTTGGGCCGGATTGGCCGGATTAATGGGGATGACGTTATAATAAATATTATATATATATAATATGAAAAGCAAAGCCCAAAAACCAAAAATGAAAAGCAAAAAAAAAAATGATAAATGGTCCAATAAAAAAAAAAAAACTAAAAAAAGGGGCCGGTTAAAAACCCTATCTTCTCTCTTCCTTCATTTCATTCAAAGTTTCTACTTTCTAGTCTTTCTTCTTCAATCGTGCTGCCGCTTCGCAAAGCCATCCACCACTGACCACGTCTCACGCCACCGCTCTCTTTCTTGTTTCAATGGCGCGCGCCGGCCAAGCCATCCACCGCCCGACCACCTCTCACGCCACCGGTTCTCTTTCTTGTTGGATGGCGGGGGCTGGATGCGATGGGTGAAGAGGTGGGCGGTGAAGTGGAGAGGCGGCGGTGGGTGGGGGAAGAGAGGCGTCGATGCGGTGTGGTGGGGAAGAGGGGCGGCGGTGCGTGTGTGGTGGCTCGAAGGCGGTGCGGTGTGGTGGCTCGGTATGCGCGGGCGGTGAACGGTGAAGTGGGGAAGGTAACAAAAAAATTAAGTGAAAACCGGTCAAAACCGCGTTTTTTACGGTTGACCGGTTTCCGGTTTTGACCGGTTTTCAACCGGTTTTTCGGTTCGGGGTAGCGATCAATAGCGGTTTTTATCCTCTATTGGACCGGTTAAGGCCGGTTCACCGGTCCGACCGATTCCGACCGCCGGGTCGGACCGGTTTTTAAAACATAGAATGAAACAACTAATATTTTTAAAAATACACACTAGTTGCGGTAAAACAGGTTTGTATAAGATTTTTGCGTCAAATTTATTGTTGTCTGCCTGGCCGAGCTTATTGGCTGTAGATCTAATGTACGTTAACGAATGGTGGTGTTGTGTTGGATTAAATACATAAAAAGTTGAAATTTGGAATTTTAATGGATGTTGGTTGGGCACTTTGGTGTTAGCTTCTAGTTAATGATTAAATAGTTTTTTTTTTTAAAGAAATTTATTATTATAAGTGTATTATTTAAATATTATAATTATACTAATAGTATTTCTCTCGACACAAAAAAAAAAAAAAAAATTGGCTCCGTAACTAATCATAAACATTCTCACATTCAGATGAGTGTGCGTGTAAAATGAATCGTAGATATTACACTTGTGCATTAATTCAACATTTTGGTGACTGACGGAGGTAGGAATATAGGCCAACCAGAAGCAAAAGAGAGCCGATAAAAAATAAAAAATAAAAAATAATTTATAATTAATTAATATTTTATATTAAAATTGACCACACAAATATAGTTCATCCAGGCAAAACAAGTCGATAAAAAAATAAAAAAAAATTTATAAGTAATTACTTTTTCGTCCCAAACTCGATTAAGTTATTTCATTATTTCGTGTTTTGAAAAGCAGAGTTGTTTATTAATAATTGAAATGATAAAAAGATTTTTAAGGTGAGGTATGATAGTGCTATTTTTCATCTATCATATCATGCTTTAAAAGTAACTTTATCATTTCATATATTATAAACAACTCGCTTAATAAAACACGAGCCGAAAAGTTCAATGCCGAATCGAGTTTGGGACAGAGGGAGTAATATTTTGCATTAAAATTGACTAAGACGATGTGTTAAATTATCATTCATTCATAACTAATTTTTACACTATAAGAAAATAGAGGGTCTACACAAATAATTACATAGGCAGTTGATATTTCCGTAATCAATTACATTTGTAATTTGGAATTGTTATACATAAATTTATCTCTTTTTTTTTTTTCGTAACTCGGTAGTCGGCGCACCGACTATCTATAAATTACATTTTCGTTGTCAAAATGTTTATAGGTAATTTGAGAATTGAAAATGTCTATATGATTAGAAAATTTTGAAGGCAAATTGTAGGCAATTCTCACTATTTAAAGACGAAATCATTTTCGTCGAAAATTCTCTAAGCATGTTGAAAAATTTCGATAGCAATTCTCTATTTTTTTGTATTGTTAAAAGTATTTATAATTTTTTTAAATTTTTTGAGGAGTATATGATATTTTCAACAAAAGTTAATTCACCCACTTGCCTAAGTGATCGAGTAAGTGTGCATCCGCCTATCTAGTCTTTGAACGTGCATGAATAAGGGATTCAATTGGATTCAATTGGTGTTCGTTCTCAAAGCAACAACACGAAAATAAAATAATTATAAATAATTAGGTTAGATGCACCACAGTGGTTGGTAGATCTGCATTAAATAATTAGGTTAAGTATGAACATGTGGAATAACAGAATTTGTTGGTTTCTATTCTTGTCAATGTTGGAGAGTCAATCACTCACAATCATTGATGTAAAGTCCCGACTAGTCCCCGTCTAGGCGGCGTCTAAGCGCTAGGCAGCCGTCGATCGACCCGATTTTGCCTAGGCGATCGAGTCGAGAGCTAGGTGTCCAACACTAAGGTATTATTTGATAATGAGAGACTTTGTTCTTAAAATAAATTGATGATAAGACAAAAAACGATAATTTTCACTACACTAAAATTATAAAACACAAATTTGTTTAGTTTTTTTATGTTAAATTAATTTTCTTATACTCTATAATGGATAATATATATATAAGAAAATGTGTTTCAATTGTTATCTAACTTTAGACGGTTGTATAATGAATTTGTTAATTAGTTTTGAAGTGTAGTTTTGTTATAATATATCGATAAGTAGTAAATAAAACTCATTTAGATGAAAAAAATAAAAGAAAACCGAACCGACTAATCCCTGACTAGTCCCTGCCTAGACGACCTAGGCGTTAAGCGGTCCATATTCGTCCGACTGCCGATTTTTGACTTCTGTACCCTTGCTCACAATGCATTAAAGTAAACCCATACAATGCCCCACTATGTGATACTCATGGATTAAAAGATGAGAGACATAGGAAAGAAAACGTGTGCCCATTGGCTAAGTCTTGTATGTATCGCGTCGTGCACTAATAATATATTTTAGAAACATGCAATTTTTATATTGAAAAATTTAACTTATTTATATTGAACTGTGCAATATGAAAAAATAATTACACGATTCAATGTAAATAAGTTATATATTTTGTATAACAAGTTACATGGTTCTAAAATACATTATGAGTGCACGGTGCACCTTAATGCATATTATCAATTTGGAATTTTTTACTTCTATTCTTGCTATGTTCAATGATCTCATCACTCATAACTCTTGTTTAATTGCATATATAGTGTAATTAGTTTAATAATAAATAGGTAATTAGAGTTTTTATACGAAGCATAATATTAAATTCCTTCATAGTCCAATATAATATAAATAAATAACACATTATACAAAATACAAGTAATTATGTGTGCTCATTATATATAATTAAATTCAGTAAGTGCAGTGAAAGCTGTAAAGAATTTCGATCGTTGATTGAGAAATTGAAATTGTTAAATAGCCAACTTCTCTTTTTCTTTTTAGCAGTAGTAGTGTTTCTTTATCGACTATTGAGGTACAACCGCACAAATGAATTAGGCTGAGATTACTTTTATTCAGATTATTAAATTTTACAAATTGTGGCTGAATAAATTAATGAAAATAAATTTAATTGATCTTGAACAATCTTTTGGTAATACGAGGCAAAGTTTAGCGTTCTTCTATAAAATTTGCTCTCTTTTTTGTGTTGAGTATTTATGGAATCAAAAAAATATTATGAACTAAAAAATATGTTCAGAGTTCAGACATGCTCTTTATATGTACCACGTGGAGCTTAAAAAAGAATTTAGACTTTAAAAAAAAAAGATAATTGACTTAGGTCATGTTTTATTAATTTGAATTTGATTTTAAGTCGAGACATGTTGACCACGTGGAGTTGATAGTGAAGCATGATTGGTTCTTGTGTCGTTTCCAATGCTTTCATTACGAAGAGTGTGTTTTGAAACATTTAAAATAATTTACAGAATTATTTATTTTTAAAAGCTCTGAGAGAGTGTTTTGAAAATAAATGTTTCTGAAAGTTGTTTTAAGTGTTTCATGGTGGGAAAAACTCAAAGTATGGCTTTTTGGACGGAAAGTCATGTATGAATGGACACGAATTACACATTCCAATTCTTGGATGAAATTGTCTTTCATATTATCCCAAAAAAAAAAAAAAAACTTGTATAAATTTGATTTAATTCATGATATTTGACATTACCTAGGATATAATACGACTCAAATTTAATAATTTAAAAAATCTATTGAAAATAAGCAAAATGTGTCAAATAATTAAAGTTCATAGCATTGACTTGGTTCATGGAAAACCAACTCCTACAAAAAATATGTTCAAAGAGCTGAAATAGGTTTTACAGAAAGGTCGATTAAGTATGTTTATGGACACAACTTTTTTTATCTTCATCATCTAATAATCATTTAATTACTCAAATTGTTATTATACTTTACTCATAATCAATAATGTTATTCATAAGTGAATTTAATCTATATTTTTGAATATATTTCAACTCTCTAAACACATTTTTCACGAATAAAGGGAGTATATATTTAAAGAGTAGGCCTTGTTCTTTTTCGAATTGGTGCTAAATCCTGTACAATGTTGTGGACTGTAATTGTTTAGAATTGATTTGGTTAAGTGTTGAGATAATGGTGTGAGACATTGTAATAGACCAGATGTATTTGGATTGGAGTATCCCTTGTACTCTATACACTTCGCCACCTTTGTTTGATCCCCCTAAAAACCGTACGTGCGGGTCTCCCCGCATGCTGCTCACGCTTCTTTTTGTACATAGCTCATTGTGACACTATATACGACAAGGAAGGTTGGGTGCTTGTGGGGCGAGGCCACCCGGAAAGGCTATGCTAGGGCGTGTGGTCGACGCCTTGGGAGCGCGACCCACAAGCGACAAAGGGGGGCTAGGGGACCTGATTGGTGACTAGCAAGCTAGTAAGTGTATGAATGAGCACAGGACCGCCTAAAAGAGAGCATGAAGTCGGACTATATAAGTCTCCTTTATATAAAGCTATTCCAGTCAGAGTTATATAATTCTCTTATTTGATAAAAAATATATATTTAAAGAGTAGATTTTCAATTAAATTTATTTATTATATGAAATTTATATCAATATATTTATAAATTAATATAATTATATCTATCAACTGATACTATATAAAATGAGATCATAGTTTTACACTGAAACATATTTTTCTGTTGGTTGTGGTAAAGTATTTTGGAGGTCGTTCCAAATTTCTTTTATCATTCCCAGTGGCCGTTCCCCTAAAATAAAATATTTGACCATGTAAAGTGAGAATTTTTTTTCCTGCCGTTATTAGCTTATTGCAGTTGACTGACGCGTCTGAGAAAACAACCACGTCAGCAATCCCTTTATATAACCAACACATTTCCCTTCAAAAACCCACAATTCAAAATTCCCCAAAAAAATCAAAATCTCCAAATCATGGATGTAATTGTTATCGCCCTCATTTTTTCTCTTGCTACAATTCTTCTCACTCTGACTCTCATCTCACGCCGCCGTGGCGATGGCGGCGGCGCTAAACTCCCTCCCGGCAGCTACGGCTGGCCGATCCTCGGCGAGACGATCGAGTTCCTATTCGGCAGGCCGGAGAATTTCGTCACAAACAGAATGAGGAAACACTCGCCGAAAATCTTTAAAACAAAAATCCTCGGCGAGAAAACCGCCGTCCTCTGCGGCCCCAAGGGCCACAAATTCCTCTTCTCCAACGAGCAGAATTACTTCACCACATTCCGCCCCCACACGATGCAGCACATCTTCCGTTCATACCAAAACAGAGCACCTCTGCCGCCGCCGTCGCCGCAAATTCAACGATCCGACGAATCGCAAATCATCCGGCAACCCGGATTCTTCAAGCCCGAAGCCCTGGCCCGGTACCTACCGAAGATGGATCTCATCATTCAACACCAGATCCAGACGAATTGTGCAGGTAAAAATCAGATCCAAGTTTACCCTTTCGCGAAAACCCTAACTCTGTCTCTGGCGTGCAATTTCTTTTTGGGGATAGAGAATCCGGATCGGATTTCGCGATTGGTGAAACACTTCGACGATGTCACTGTTGGATTGCATTCCGTGATGGTTAATTTTCCGGGAACGGCTTTCCACCGGGCGAATAAGGCGGCGGCGGCGATCAGGAAGGAATTGGTGAGTGTCGTGAGGGAGAAGAAACAGGGGATGGCGGCGCGTGGCGAGCAGCAAATGCTCGATATATTGTCACACTTGATTGCTGTATCTGATGCGAGTGGGAAAAGTTGTGATGAATCGGAGATTGCTGATAAAATGATGGGGCTGTTGGTTGCTGGGTATAGCACTGTTGCTACTGCTATAACTTTCGTGATGAAGTATATTGGCCTTAGCTCTGAAATCTATGAAAAAGTCCGAGCAGGTAATTTATCATCTTCATTTTTAGCTTCCAATAAGCTATAACTACTTATTAAAAAAAAAGACAGGGTCTCATGTTTATCGCATTTTAAAATCATGCAATTTGTTATACTAAAATATGTAATTTGTATATTGAATCGTGCAACTAAAATAGTTGCATCTTTCAGAAGTTGCATGGTTCTAAAATGCAATATAAGTGTACGGTGAACTTGGATGCATACAAGACTTCACCATTAAAAAAAAAGGTGTTCGGTGAAAGCTATTTATAATTTGAAATTTATACCAGCACATTTATAAATTGACGAAGTAGAATAGCTCAAGCGGTTAGATGACCACATCTATGTCATGAGATCATGAGTTCGAGTCAGCAGTTGCCCGATCAAAAAAAAAATACATTTATAAATTAATATCATAACACTTATCAACTTATACATTATACTCTTGTAAATTAACATCTATAACATTTAATTTACAATAGTAGTGATATCTATTTATAAATCTAATGAAAGATCATAACATTAAATGTTATAGATATTAATTTACAAGAGCAGTGATACCAATTTATAAGTCTAATAACATCAATTTTGTAGAATGAATAAATTTCATAGAAAATTTTGTGTTTAAAAGAAAATTCAATTAATTTTTAAAAAAAATATAATTATTCTACACAAAAAAAAAAGTAAATACAAATTTATTCACCATAAATACTTAATTCATACTTTTTTTTAATGGATATTTGGTGTAAACTTGCTAAAAACCATCATATGTCCAAACACTATGTAGAAATTTTTATTTTTTTTTATAAAAATCCATTTAAATTATTTCATTAAAGGGGGAGCTAGTTCACTTGTGTGAAATGATCTTATTTATAAAAGCGAGCTTCATTTTAATATTTAGAATTCATTTTATTTTAAAATGTACTTCGAATAAGTTCATAAATTCGCGGGTCATATAATACAGAAGTGATGTGAACCGTCTCATACAAAAGATTCATATAATTGACAAATAAACAAGCGGAGATACTTGTAAAGTCGAAAATGTATATTTAAGATGGTGATATAATTGCAGAACAAATGGAGATCGCAGCTTCAAAGAAAGCAGGTGAGCCCTTAGAATGGGAAGATATGTCGAAAATGAAATACTCTTGGAACGTTGTATTGGAAACACTGAGATTGGTCCCACCACTTCAGGGAACTTTTCGTGAAGTTGTCGCTGAATTCACTTATGCTGGCTACACAATTCCCAAAGGCTGGAAGGTACATAGATCGAAACCCATTCTTTAAACTAACTCAGATTTTGTCCAATTTTAGTTTTGTACTTCTTTACTTTCTCAATTTTGATAATTTTCGTATTAGTTTGATCATTATGGATTAAAATTGAAGAAAGTAAAAATATATGGGATTGGAATTGGGCATGACCTAAGTTACATGATGATTCGTGTATGTTTTTATTTTTTTTCAGTTTTTGTCCAAAAAGACATGACCTAAGTTACATGATGATTCTATTGATTAGTTAACAACGTTTATAATATATTTAATTTAATAAAATATATGCATTATATAGGTTTATTGGACGGTGAGCACGACGAACATGAACCCGGAATATTTCAAGAACCCGGAAAAATTTAACCCATCAAGATTCGACGAAGACGAAACGCCTCCACCTTTTGCATCCGTTCCATTCGGAGGAGGGCCGAGAACGTGCCCCGGGAAAGAGTATACCCGTCTAGCAATTCTAGGTTTTATTCATAATGTTGTGAACAAGTATAAATGGGAAGTAATTGACCCGAGTGAGAAGGTTGACGGGGATATGATGCCGGTGCCCCAGAAGGGTCTCCCCATCCGTTTATATCCTCATTAACAAACATGTCCTTAATATGTCCATGAAATATGCCTTTAAAGTTTATTGTATTTGGTATGAGTTTCTTACAAGTCCAAGATCTTTAGATTCTCCCGTTTTAGTGTAGTGCTCGATGTATCTCTAATCATTGTGACCAATGAATGACTTTTTTTATTTTTTTTGTGTTGAGATAATGACGGGGGATGTATATTGGTCATGTTTCCATAGCAAAAGTAGTTATTTTATGAGTAAAAGAGGTGTTGTGTGCAAATGAAGAAGACGGAGTTGTAGATATGAAAAGACGTCCGGTGTTTGCCATGGCTGGAGAAAAGGAACGACCAATATAGATAGGTTTGGTATTTGCTATTTATACATAGAATTTGTGTTAATGAGCTACTTGCGTGCGTGTTGGGCTTTCACAACTTAAATTAAAATTTTGTAAAGATTTTTTTTTGTGTTTGGAAATTTTGGCTTATATGTATTCCACTTGAAAATCAGTTTAGTTTAGTTAATCAAGTTAACTGTTTATAAAATAATCTTTTAAATGCATGAATAGATTGAAATTAAATGTACATTTAAAATATTATTGTATATATATTATACCTACACCATTGTAATTTTGTACCCTCCACGAGTATCCAAATACTATTTGTTATTATTTACGTATATTATGATTTTTTTAGTATAGTTAGTTAATTGAATAAATTTTTACACTATGTTAATTTAAAAAGTAATCTTATTATAAAATTTTATTACATTTAATGGAAGTTCATTTTAGTTAAGATATTTAATATATGAGTAGGTCTTTGTGTGCAAGAATTTCAGATACATAAAAATCTTTAATTTTGACCAAATTCCTTATTTTGACCAAGTTCCTTATTTGATTTAATAAAAAAAAAAAGAAATTCGCGAAAAAAATTCGCGCAGCCACCAAGTTTCGAATTTGAATCTCCAAAAAAAAAAAAAAAAGGCAAAAAATCGCGCTGACCAGGACTCGAACCTGGGACTCCCGTGCACCAACAGGAAGCTTTACCACTAAACTACAAAGGTCTAACTTAATACTGTTTTGCATTTAATGCTGTTCTATTTTGATTAGATAACCTTCATAACTTATCTTATTTTTTTCTTATGTTTAGAATATAATATCGTTTTTTTTTTTTTTGTAATACTGTTATTATTAGTTTGTAACACTATTATATTTTTGCTTGTAATTCAATTTCTTATTTGAAATCAAAAGAAGACATTGATGATTGTTGATTATGAATTTAAAATATAAAGTATTACATCCAAAATAAGAGAAAATTTAAAATTTAAAATATATTAAATGCATAGTTGAAGCAGTATTAAAATTCATAATCAACAGCCTTCTATTTTAATTTCAAATAGAAAATTGAAATAGTATTACAAGTAAAAACATAACAGTATTACAAACAAAGGATAACAGTATTACATGCAAAAATATATTAGTATAACAAAAAAAACGTAACGAACATTCTAAACATAAAGAAAATTAAGGTATTTTATGAAGAGTATCTAATCAAAACGAAACAGTATTAGATGCAAAATATAACAATATTACAATAAAATATATAATTTTAAATGTATTATACGATACAATTTGTAAGCAGAAGCAATAATAAAAAAATATTTCCTTATATACTTGAATCAACTAGAGTTAACTCAATTTTTCATTCATCAATCAATTGTAAATATAATCTACAAATAATTAAAATATATATACTTAATTAAAATTGTTAAACACAATTTATTATTTAAAATGTCTCAATTTTAAATTATTTAATAATTTGTAGTGTAGTGGTAAGGTTCGACCAATGTAGGTAAAGTGGTTGACCTTTTTTTCTATATTAAATATATATTTTTAATTAATTTAAAATCTTCTTTGTTAAATATAAATTTTAATTAAAATAGACAAATACAGATACATATACCGAAAAAATCAATATTGTAACATAAGGTTGTGTAGCTTAGTGGTCAGGCTTTCTCTGTCTCGCTCTCGGGATACCGAGTTTGAACCCCCGCCCACGACATGAATGCCTACATTTTTTTGAATTGTATACAATTTGGTCAAAATTAAAGTTTTGGTCAAAATTAAAGATTTGTATACATACAAATTTTTCACTCCAAGACTTTGTTTTAATATATATGTTATGCATACGCATATTTATAATTCTTAAATTGTTCAATTACGCGCGCGCGCACACACACACACACACATATATATATATATATATATATATATATATATATATATATATATATATATATATTCAAACAACAATTAATTCAAAAATATATAGACACAATTATCAAAAGTTAATAATAAAGTTTTAAGATATATCCTAGAGTGTGAGAGAGAAAATTTGAAGGAGTACCAGATCGATGTTGCACCACTCACCTGAGAGAAGCGACTTGAGAGAGAACAAGCTAGAAGAATGACGTTGGTAGGGTTTCAAAAGGAGAATTGACTTCTCAAATTCAGGGTCTCAATAAAAATATTAATGATTGGGCTGGTCAAACTGGATCGAGTTAAATATGCCTGATGTTTATAATTTGAGTTTTATTGAAAAGTATTCAATCTAGGTACTTAATTCTATGTTTATATTTTATTTTTCTTTAATTTAAAGTTCAATTAAAAATATTTTATCATAATTCAAGGTTCGAAAAAGAATTTTCTTAAATTAAAATTATATAAGATGAGAAATTGGAACCAGCAATCAACCCATATAAGCAAAAAAAAAAAAAATACTAAAGAAAAAATAAAGTTGACAATATAAAAAAAAAAAAAAAAACTAACCCATGCATCACACGGGCAAAATTCTAGTTGTCATTAATGAAATATGTCTATTAATTTTCCTATGTTCCAAGTTCCTCTTAAAACGCAAAAGACTTCTAAATGTCTTTCACGACAAGAGACAAATCATTGCAATTTTAGCTATTTTCAGAAGGTCCTCGTATAAATTCTTTTACATGTGTATATAAATAGGATATATCATTGGTTGTTATTTGAAAAATTCCCCTTTTTTATGATCTCCCTCTGTAGCAATTACAACAAGATTAAAGGAAGTCGAAATACAAATCTAGATCCTTGAGTCGAAATATTCCACTACTTAATGGTTACAAATATTTGAATAACTAAGTCTTGTATGCACCAAGTGCACTGCACTTTATAATATATTTTAGAATATACAATTTATTTACATTGAATCGTGCAACTTGTTTCTCATATTAATAGATGCACAATTCAGGTGTAAACAAATTGTATATTTCAGTACAATTTTTAAAATACACTATGAAGTGTATGGTGTACTTGATGCACATAAGACTCGCTCTAGTTGAATAAGATTTGTTTAATTTTTAATTAAGGAATAAAAATATGAATAATGATAGTAATAAGGTAGGAATTGTAATGAGTATAGACTTATAATTGAATTTTTTTATTGTAAATAAATAAAATAACTATCATAACCAATTATATTGTTTCATTTAATAAGTCTTTTAGAGTAAAATCTACTAAACTTCACCCAAAAAAAGGAATAAAATCTACTAAACTTCACCCAAAAAAAGGAATAAAATTTACTTCGTTTTTATATTGACATTTTTTTTTAAAACTTTGAATAGAAAAGGAAAGGAAAATAATATTTTTGAATAAAATTAAATAGATTGTTCTTAAATTCTGACTGATTAAAATGGGCTGAAATTTGGGCTTGTATGAAACTTGGAAATGAAAATAACTAAGACAATAAAATTGGCTGAAATTTGGGCTTGTATGAAATTTGAAAATGAAAATAACTAAGACAAAAAAAAAAAAAAAAAAAAAGGTTGAAATTTGGAAATGAAAATAGCCAAGACAAAAAATTTAATTTGGAGATGCGGGGTATCGATCCTCGTACCTCTCGCATGCTAAGCGAGCGCTCTACCATCTGAGTTACATCCCCTTTTTGTTTAATAATTATTTCTGTATTATATATCGGCTATTTACAAATTTATCAATTCCTTTCAACTTTAAGTGATGCATTCTAAGTTTATGCGAGTCAAAATCAATATCCACGGAGTTGCTGCCCTAGGTGCCTGTTTTGAAACAATTATTTTAGCTTAGAAGCACTTTTTTTTTTTTTAAGTTGGGTCACACCAATTTAAAAAAAAAGTGCTTCTAACTATTCATTTAGAGTTTCAAAACATGCCCTAGATCTCGAATCCACAATCAAATTCTTATGCAGTTGTTAGTATATATACAATTATTATCAGTGACAAGGATAGAAATTTATTCAAACATATCCATCGAAAAGATGGACTAAAATGACTTTCAATACGACCATGTGGAATAACTTAAATGGTTAGAGCACAACTTCTTACGTCGTGAGATTCAGTTCTAAATAATTATTTTTTTTGAAGCACAAAACATTCCAAAAAAATAACACGAACAAAGATTATTAAGAAGGTCATCCACACAAGAAGTATGCTCGGCCAAATAATGAAGAATAAATCGAACTTACGTTCCTTGTTTTTATATTAACATTCATTGTGAGACATAATATTTCCTTGTTCATATTAAAGATATTCACCAATTAAATCTAACAGCACGACTTTCATAATTAAACTCAATATTTTGATCTTTTGTTGAACGCACTTGCATTCAAACAAAAAGAGAGAAAAGTTTTTTATGAACAGAACGGTTTCTATCATTGTAAAACCAATACCATAAAGATCTATAAGATAATTATAGTATTAAAGAATAAGATAGTATGAGTGATGAAGAAGTTCCGATTTCATATGAAACTTTGCCAAAAGGGAGAGCAAGAAAGAAAGTTTTAAACTAATGTGTCGAAATTTATTCAACCATCACATATTAAATTAAATATCCAAAATAAAATTAAGGAACCTAGACTTGAGTTCTACAAATATATGAATTTGACCCTAAATATCACAACATTTTAAAAGGTGCAACTAAGGCACAATCACCACACACGACAGGATGTGAAGAAACTTGCAACAGACAATAAAGAGATAATTTTGCTACCAATATATCCTGCTGCAATAAACAGAGTATTAAGTCTCTCAAGGCTCAAATCATATACCAATCTTGACATGCAATATATAGAATTTCCGCAAATCCAAAATCAAAAAGTCTAGGTTGCAATTTTCAAATGAGTAAACATCCGTAGAGAAATGCTTTAGTAAGACATTACACCAACAAAAAATATACTTCATCATATTAATAACATGAGAAAGAATTAGACAAGAAGCAAACTCTTCCTCAACCAACTGTTTGAACAGCTCTGTCGAAACTCTCTTCTGCAGTAGATGACCGTTTGAGGAGTATGTGATCTGGATGTGAAAGTCTCAATTGGCTGCAAAACATTCATATACAGGTATCAGATATTCCATCATCATTCATCACAACATCTAGACAACAATTTGCTGCAACAATTTGAATAAAGAACTATTGACGCTATAAATACTTAAAACATATTTGTATACAGAGCCAACTGACCAGGAAATGAACGCAAAACACCCAAAATTACAAACAAAAACAATATTTTAAAAACTTAAATTTAATAAGGAATAGTAAAGAACTATCTTCTGTAAGCAACAGCCTTCAAAGCTCAGCACAATACCATAGAGAATCATTGTACTAAATTTAATGACTATGCAATATCGATGAATTTTGGCTAACTAAATTAGCTGGCTTCATTTAATAAACCAATTGAGAAGTAAAATCCAACCTGAGATAGCGTGATGCTGGTTTCCCCAGGTGAAGACAGCAAACAACCAGATTGGCCAGAGTCTCTGGATCCTTGGCATCCTGTGTAAACCATAAACTTCACATTACATGGGGAAATAAATGCAAAGCCTCAGTTACAAGTTTATGTGATTGTAATAGAAGTTAGAGCCCGTTGGCTGGGCTTATAAGTGCTCTAAAAGTGTTTGGCAAAAAAATATCTCTAGCTGCTTATAAGATTTTAAAAAAGCTTTACGGCTAATAACCTCCAAAAAAACATAAGTACCAATATCCCAACTTATTTTATTAAAATCTTTTAAGCTAAATAATAGATTAACCCACCACCTCCACCCTCAACCCAGCCACCCACACATCCATGCACCCACCACCCCATCAACCTCAACATAATTTTTTTTAAAATTTATTTCATATTAAAATAAAAAAATATTATCTCAAATTATTAAAGAACTTGTACGTTTTATTAGCCAAATAATTTAACAACTTATAAGCTACTGAAAAATTACATCTTATACGCTCTTGAAACAACTTCTAAGATGCTAGAGCTTATAAAATGTTTAAAATAAGCTTAGACAAACAGGCTCTTACTCGATAACATAACACATGCATACACACTTGACTTGAGCAGATCTTGCAACAATTGCATACTTATGCGACCAATGCAATAAAGAAAAGGAAAACACCACATGTTCACAAGAAACACATTACACAGTTGACGTAAAGCTTCAAATTATCAAGCCAGAAACCAACATCGCAGACATTAATGTAAAGAACCAGCTAGAATATTATAATCTACCTTGTTTAAGGCTTCAAGAAGAAGTGTTTCCGCCTCATCAAACTCTCCCTTGTGCATGCAGCAAATAGCCTTCCCGTTCAGGACCAAATTGGTCATTTGGTACCTCTCTGAGAAGTCCTGGAAGATAAGATATGCCTCCTGGATCTTTGAGCCACCCTATGTTAAAAAGCAATAGATAAGTCAACAAACCCTCAATTTGGAATCTCAAAATGTATCTCATGCAACAACACTTACAACTGCCAAGTTCAGCCATGCATTAGCAAGCTGAGTTAAGGGGTGATCCTCGTCTATTCCCTGCATAACTCTCAATTGTTTCTCAGCATAATCAGATCGGTGCATCCTAAGGAAAATTTGAACATTCAAGGCATGCCTGCAGAAGCACAATATCATCAAGCTTAAATAAATAGATATGTACATAATTCCAGATGTTGGTACATCAGAAAGCAAGCTATTAATAATATCTATACAAAAAGGTACAACCAAAGGATCATGGAGTCAACCGAACCAACTGCTATTGCGTTAAAAGTATCAACATGAAATTTTTGAGGTATCCAGCATCAAGCTAAAAGGACTTACAACTCCATTGTTCCTCCAGCATTTGTGTGCTTCAAAGCCTCATTATAGTCCTGTTCATGCATGAATATAATACCTGCGATAAGACGCAAGATGGGGTTGTTCCCAATTGCAGGATCCCCCAACAACTCATGGAGACTCGAGATTGTCGATTCCTATACAAAACGTAATGGCTGAGTTTAGTTATGACAACAATTGTACCAACAATCACAGAGAATTACTAGTTACTAGTCTCCCACATTGTTCGTCAAACTACTTTTTGGCAAAAGAATTGCTAGTTCTGATAACATTTAATAAATAGAGATGGAATGCCGCAATTCAACGCTGCCTAGGTTTTTATTCTTAAGACTAGTAGAAATCTTGATTTTATATCCTTTAGGGAAAACCGTCACTAAGATCTTCACTTGTGGGGTGGGAAATCAAGATCCAAATCTACCCGGTTTAAAATTCAATGCGCACATCCAATAAACTTGAGGAGGAAACAGTAAAACCAAAAGCAAAATCCCAGATGAAAAGATCAAACCTAACAACCGTCAATTTTATTAACACAAGCCAAAAGAAAGAGCTTACCTTGTTTTCAGGGCTGGAGAGATACAAAGCTAGCAATTTAACTGCCTGAAGTGGTGTCGGCGCAGATGAATCAATCTCATTTACAACGAGCTACACATCAATAGAAAGAAAGAACAGAAATCAACACAAAAATCAATCAATAAACTTCTCCAGGCACATACATAAATCTTAAAAGCACAATATACAACAAATCCAAAACGAATCAAGACCATACACTAAATCGAGCATTAGAAAACACTAATTCTAGATCTTAGGCAAAACGCGATTGTACCTGGTAACTGCCGAGTGCAATATAAGAGCGGTAAACGAGGGAGTCCCGCTCAACGACGTCGTCCGAAGATAAATTAGGGATTTCGCTGTTGTTGATTGCGGCCTGGTACGCCCCCAAGTAAAAATTGTTCCTCAATCCGAATAGCGGATCGGGTCCTCCGGCCGCCGCCATTTTTGTCAATTTCTGAATTCGAATTTTGTGCAGAGATCAGATTTTGAGAATGAAGGAAAGAGATCAGATCTTGAGAACGAAGAAGGGAGTGCGAGAATGGTGCAATTCGGAGAAAACAAAAACGGGTTTATTGCTTCGTTCGTTTACGTCGGTTTTCCTTCGTAACTACGTTTATTCATATAAAGTCGTGTTTTCGATATCTGAAAATTAGAAACACGATCAAGTTGGGTCACTGATTTGGGCCTTATCTATCCATTTTCAGATAAGTGGCCCAATTTGTAAGAAGTAAGAACCTATTACAATTTTATTATTTTTTTTATACAATTTTTTTAATTTTTTTATAACTCGGTATCCGGCATGAAGATCGATTAATTTGGGGGACCAGAATCCACCGTCCACTAGCAGGAGCCTCATTTCAAGCCAGAACAAAGCTCTGTGTGGACTGACTTATCTCAAGAGTGTTGGAATTTACTAGCACGCAATACATATAAAACATGACGAAAATATGAATTCATCAACAACGAATTACAATTGCATAATTGAAATAACAAAATACGTAAACGAAATCCTTACAACAATTCGTAAGCAGATTTCTCAACTATGATATTCACGTAATCCCCGTTCACAAACTCGCACAGATTTGTCAGCGTTGAATCCCAGATGAATTTGCAAGGTGTTTAATGAATTCTCAATGACTTATATATATAGGGGAGACTTAGTTTAAACCCTAAGCTATTTCCTATTGGGAAATAAAAGCCCAAATCCATTAAATCAAATCCCATAGATTTGATTACCATATATATATTTTCCTACATTAATATTTCATATATTATTTTGAGATTCTTGTGGATTTAATTAAATAATAATAATAATTAATTCCAAATATAATTATTATTATATCTCCATAAATTAAATATTAAATCTAATTTAATATTTAATCAACCAACTATAATCTGTAAACAAGAGTCACTTGTTGTGTGACCCATAGGCCCTCATATATCGAGTCATTAGTCAAACTAACGGTTTTAATTGGACCCTAGTCAATAAATTAGACATTCTCAATATATGAGGTACGTTGCGAGAAACTTTCAACAACCTGTAACATATGTGGGCTATTGTGATAATATCATTTCATTCACGAATACTCGATTAAGTCTATAACATGATGAAGTGTCTATTCAAATAACTTAAATCTCATTACGCTAATTGATCACGTATGTCACATTTGGACATCATTCCAAATACGACTTGGATTGGCCAATGACTAACGATCCAAGTAGTATGAGAAGACGAATATTCTCTCTAAATCTACTTTGTGGAATGAATCATTTTCTTGGCTCAACTACCACGCACATGCACTTCGTGATGAACACAATCCAATGTCATAAGGGTGCAAGCGTCGGTCATGATCAAAGTTCATCATTCCGCACATGTCATGCGTATTGACCTCAAGTCAGATGAATATCACATCGCACATGCACTTCATGGTCTTATAACTATCTCGATTGTCCAATTTAATTTTATTTTGTTGGAAAACAAAAAAAAGAGGTTGTTTTCGGACACACACAAGTCATGTGCCGATTAAAGTTGAGTTGTGCCTGAGCTCATAGTTGTAGGCGACGTGGATGCAGACTATTAATTTTAAAAAAAATAAAAATTAGAAAGAACAAATAAATTCCTTTTAAGTTGCTATAAAAATGTATTTATATTTATTTAAATATGAAATGTTAATAGGAATATATGTGTAATTTTATAATTAATATTCTAAATTAATTTAAATTAAAAGGGTATTTTATTATTTATATTTATTAATTTTAATTTATTCGTGGGATAATACAGTGCGGTTGCAAAAGGTACAATCAAACACTCTAATGTAAAATGCAATTATTTGAAGGAAAAAAAAAGATTATATGTTGAATCGATGATCAAATGATATCCAGAGGTTTCTTGACAGGAAAACCCAACAACAATAATAAAAATAACAAAAACAATAATAATATTATTATTTTTAAAAATATATAATAATAAAAATTATTAGTAATAATAATATTATTATATATATAATATTTCAATAATTAATAAATTCTCAAATTATATAATTACTATTTAGCTGAGTCTTTTGGGCATCACCGTGCACTCGTAGTGTATTTTAGAAACATACAACTTATTATACTGAAAAATACAATTTGTTTGATTTCTAACCGCAACTATTAATATGAAAAATAGTTGACCGGTCAAAGGTAAACACGCAGATCTTTTAGTATAACAAGTTGCATATTTCTAAAATGCACTGTTAATGCACGGTGCACTGGATGCACATGAGACCGGAGTGAGATCACCTGTTTTATAATTGGTGTTCCATTTTATATTTAATAAAATCTTCTACTCCCCCGCAAGTGCACGGGATCGTCGTAGTAGAAAACGAAGTATAGAGACCAAGTAGTATCGAATCACATAATCTAGGAGTACGGTGTGGCCTCGATCTTTATGTCGACATACGTTATTGTAGTTAACCGAGAAAAGTAGAAAAAAAAAAAAACAAGCAAGCAAAGCTAATAAACTAAAAACAATAAAAGGGGCACCGACTAGGTAGGATCAAGGAAAGAGGAACGTGACCTAAGTTGAAGATCAAATCGCAAAAATTAAACAAATGAATCAATAAAATTATCCTAGTTTATTTCTCAATTGCGTAATAGGGACTAAATACTTAAGGCTACTAATAAGCACGATAGAGTAAAAAGCTATAGAGGTCAACCATTTCCCTTCGGGTAATATAGCCTTGCAATAAGGTTTTTCCAAGCCCAGTAGTAAAGTCTCCCTCCTATGCCTCAATTTTCGCTATTTAATTTTAAACTCAAGTGTCTAACTATGGGGGTTCTAATACTAAATACTCTCTCGAATGGATAAGAAGTGTAATTAACGCATTTAATAGATTCTAAACTAACAAATTTGCATTTAATCGCACTCACGCAATTCTCGTTTGTAGCAAGTATGATTTCACACAAAAATTAATAGAAGACAACCAATTAACGCACATAAAGCCCATAGTAGAATCAACATAACTAATAGCATTGTTAATCCGGGCCGGGCTAAACGGGCCGGCCCGTTTAAACCTATTATATACAGGGTTAGGGCCGAGCAATGGGAGGCCCGTTTAAAATCGGGCCTTTTTGGCCCGGACCGATTAGCCCGCGGGTTAACCGGGCCAACCCGTTTAGCCCGTTTATATTTATATATACTCAATTTTTTATTTTTTATTATTTTCTAATTTTTTAATTAATTTTTTTTAAAGTTTTTTCACAAATTTAAATAAGGCAAAAATCAATTATGGCCAATCAATTACAAATTAAATATTTCTATTTGATTTAGTTAATTAATAATTAATCCTCTCCAATTCAATATTTTTTAACAGTTTTGAATTTCTATTGAATTGAATAAATAAGTAAAATATTAATCCAATATAAATGTGATGATACAAATTTTATATTATTAACTAATTTCATGGGAACTTTGCTCAATTATGTTATTAAAGATGATGGGAACTAATTTTATATTTTGAACATTTGTTATTAAAGATGATGGGGCAGATTGGATCGAGATTTTTGTCATTATGTAATGTTAATGTTTGAACATTTTTTTTTTAATTTTTTTCGGAGCCCGTTAGGTGGCCCGTTTAGCCTGCAACCCGCTAGGGTTAGGGTTAGGTCTCAACTATTAGAGGCCCGTTTAAAATGAACCGCTTAAGGCCCGGGACCGTTTGGCCCGTAGCCCTGTAGGGCTGGCCCTAATGGGTTAGGGTCGACCCGTTTAACAATACTAATAACTAAGCAATAAACTAAAAATAACTAAATCAAAAAATATGTCCAAAATTCACAAAATTCTCATCACCAAAAGACACAAGAGTACTAGCCCATCAATTTACAATTCAAAATCTTGCAAAATAAAGCTCAATAAACAAATGAGACTATTAATTAAAATTCAAAAATAAAAGAAAATCAAACCCTAGAAAGACACCTTGAGGTTGAAGTTCTTGAATCTTGAAGCCCAAAATGTAACACCCCGAAAATTTCAAGTTAGTTATTATCATTTTTGAAAACATCCATAAGAGATTTTTCGATACTTTTAAAATTCAAATCTATCATTCAATATTTACAAAATATATTTTTATCAAAATCCAAAAATTTATTTCAAACCTCTTTCATCATATATCTTTATGAATTTTACAATGACGTGAGATTCTTAATTTCTCTCGTAAGTACCAGTTTTGCTTCCTCAATTCAAAATTTAGTACAATAAATTAATTTTAAAATTAAATTCGAAGCCTTAATTAAATTTTACTTGTTAAAGCCCAAATCTTTTGTTTCATATAAAATAATTAATTTTGAATCCAGCCAATATCCAAATCTTGTTTGCAAATTCGGCCATCCCTCTTCATTTTATTTTTTTTAAAAAATTATTTACTTAATTAAAGATTTTATGAAAATATATATTTAAAATTTTATCTCCATCTACCAGAATCAAATCTCAAAATTTTCATGATAAATTCAAATCCCAATTTTTCACTAACAAAATTATATTTTCCTCCCTATAAATAAAGACCTCTTCTAATGAAATTAAAACACTTAAAAAAATATTATTTCGTACTTTTTACAACTTGGAACCTTTTCTCAACAAGGATTAAAATAATTAATAATTTTGTTGCATATATCTACATCCACGACAAAAATACTCCTTCCTCAGACTCTCAAACCCTAGCCAGTCTCTCTGAAAATTTCTCTCTAAAAAACTAAAATGTGGCGAAACTTGTTTCTGGTTTGGAGTCGAATCTGCTGTGATGTTCTGCCGCTGCTTTCTATCTTCACAAATTTGGTTTTGCTAATGGGCCGATAATATGTGGGCTTGGAAATAAATAGGAAATGAGCCCAGTGTTCTTCTCCTTCAATTAATCCAAATTCGCCAGCTTACTGTTGTAATGAAAGGTAATGAAAGGCAATGGAGATATATGCTGAAAATGGGGGCCACATGATCAACCAAAGTTGCAGACCCTTCTTTGCTAATCAATTGCAAATTCAATGAAAATGGCTCGTCAATGGGATTCAAGAATTCATGCCCATTTTTTTTTTCTGAATTTTCTTTTTCCGATTGATCTTAATAAAATATTAGGCACGTGCTTTGTTCCAAAAAATTCTCAATTTCCTACAAAATAACAAAACACTACATTTCTCGACAATTAAGCATAATTAATTAATTTAGTATAAAAAATGCATGAAATCCTATCAAATTAAGCTAATAAAGAGCAATAATTTCGAGCAATTTTTACACTAATCAGATGACATGTGGAATAATAAAAAATATTCAACGAACCATCATATTCTTGGTCCATGTGTTAAAAATTCAATAGGGTGAAACAACAATGAAGTATAAACAGTGGAATAGGGGAGTGGAACCGCATGTCTTGCTATTTGGAGAAGAAATGCATACAAAGTCACTTTCGAAAATGATAACGACGTTTGCATCTCATTCCCATTATTTGGAAGAAAATTCAAAAGGCAACTCATTCCGACATGTTTGAATTCACGGGAAAAAGTGCAATTGAATCTTAACTTTACATCATGAGTAATAAGAAATGATGATCTAAGAAACTAGAAAACTCTATAAGCTAGAATATGAAAGCATGAATAACTTTCAAAGAGATCATGCTGGAATTACGTTTGATATTGTACAACATAATATATATATATATATCTATATATATGCCCACAAATTAACTGAAATCATTTTGATAATCTCTAGATCATGAAGACTCCTAATTCCCTTTCAACTCATTTTTTACTCATTCTTCTTGTCATCTTTTCATGCACATGTGCTAATGAACACAATCATTTTCTTGAATGTCTCTCTAAAAATCTCACAACTTCTCCATCTCCAACCTTGTTTACACCCCAAGCACCACATCTTACTCTTCCATCCTCCAATTTTCAATTTCAAACCTCAGATTCGCGTCCGATTCCACCCCCAAACCCCAATTTATCATAACCCCAGAACACGAATCCCAAATCCCGCCTATCATACTCTGCGCTAAAGAAAATGACATGGAAATTAGAACCCGAAGCGGGGGCCATGACTTCGAGGGACTATCTTATGTATCAAAAGTCCCATTTTTTATCATTGATTTGATCAAGCTTAGTGAAATAACTGTCGACGCTGAGGCGAAAACAGCGTGGGTTGAGGCTGGTGCAACCATCGTCTCTTTATATTACAGGATCGCTGAAAAAAGCCCGACTTTAGGGTTTCCTGCCGGAATTTGCCCAACTGTCGGTGTAGGTGGACACTTCAGCGGAGGAGGGTACGGTTTCTTGATGAGGAAATATGGGCTTGCGGCAGATCAAGTCATTGATGCAAGAATAGTGGACGTTAATGGCAGAATTCTTGACAGAGAATCCATGGGTGAAGATCTCTTTTGGGCTATTAGAGGCGGCGGAGGTGCCAGTTTTGGTGTAATTGTTGCCTGGAAGGTATGTGGTATGCATTATTTTTTATTAGATAAGTACTCCTTATGTTTCGGAATTAGAGTCTTTTTAGCGATTTAAAAATAAAAATAAAAATTAAGTAATTGAAATTTAGACAATTTTACCTCTATAATCTTAAAAGATTTTTAGAGTTGAAGAATTAAAGAAAAGAACACTTTATGACATATGAAAGATATAGAGAAGGATAATAAATGTTGGGTTGTGGAGCTTGATCGACTGTTTCACGTCCCAGTTTCGAGTTGAATGGCCTCTAAGGCTGCGTTTGTTTTGAGATTTAAGTGTGCGGAACAAGTCAAGGTTTTATAATTCACGGATTTAGAATCCTTGATGAATAGTAAATGTATGTGTGTTGTTTTGAGATTTGAGTAATGTGTGATTTAACTTTATGTCAAATCAATGTTTAATAGTGATTGATGTTGTATTATTATATTATATTGAGAAGAGTAATATAGTGTATAAAGTGTGGTGTATTGGGAAGAACAATAATAGATTATATAGGTATTTGTAGGTGTGAATTGAATGTGAAATTTGAAAACTAGACTCTAAATCCCAAACTCATATTATGAGGCGAGGAAAGTTCATGAAAGCGTGAATCTCAAAACAAACATAGCCATAGGGTTTTGAATCTCAAAACAAACATAGCCCGTCTGATTTATTGTATTCATCATCAGCAAAAATATTAAAAAATTAATAAATTTACTGATTTTTGGGTCAACAAATCTATGTTATTTAATTTCAATTCAATCAATTTCTTTATAATTGCAGATAAAATCCTAACAACATAAAAATTCCTCAATTTTTTTCTTTTGAGATCTTTAAATATGGGTGAGTTGCGGAAAAAATAGTACAATAGTTAATAAAGCAAATAATTTCAAACAAGTTTCATAGTCTAAAAAGACTGTTATTGTGAAGCGGATGGAGTATTATACATTTCCTTATTCATAGTTTTCTCTTGTAGAATTTTCAGTTAGTATATAATTTTTTTATGTTATTTCTTTTACATATTTTTTAAAATTAAATTTCAAGTGCTTTGGATGCAACAGGTACAGCTGGTTGATGTTCCAGAAACAGTCACTGTTTTCACAGTTGAAAGAACTTTGGAACAAAATGCAACTCAACTAATTCACCGCTGGCAATACCTCGCTCCTAAATTCGACAAAGATTTGCTTGTCGGAATCACCATAGGACGGGTCAATTTCGATCAAGAGGGAAATAACTTAACTGTTGGTGCTTCTTTCTTTTCACTCTTCCTCAAGAAAGCTTCCCGGAGTTGGGGCTGGTTAGAGAAGACTGCATTGAAATGAGCTAGGTCCAATCCGTCCTGTATCATTACGGGTACCCAATAAAATCATCCCAAGTTTTGCTCAACAGAACACAACCCGGTAAAAGTCACTTTATCATTTCAAAAAACGGGTTGCAAGGATACCTAAGACACTTTTTCGAACCAGAAGACAAAGCAGGACAGCCCCTCACTTAATCGAGGAAGCAGGTGGTAGGGTGTAAATTTAAGCCACCTGGTCAGACACTGCTTGATTTGATCACTGTTTACATAAATACCCTAAAAAAAAATATATCAAAATTCAAAAGGCAAATTCCTATACAAGAACACATACAACAGCATATGTCTTGTAAATACCCTACAAAGAATATATCAAAAGGCAAATTTTTATACAAGAGCACATAACAGCAGCATAACATATGCAAATCAACAGCTCTATTTATAGAAACAGGTCCATTGAATTAGTTGTAACGTGCGATATTAGCTCCTTAGCCGTCCACGTCACTAGGGAGAGTTTCTCAAGGCAGCTCAAAACCTCTTCCTCCAATCGGCACGATGTCGATAAATAATCTGATACAAATTACGAAACAAATTAGTTTAAGCGTGATCGTAAATTTCGTTACTTTTACATATTTTTGTGATATTTTAAATTTTTAAAAAGAATCACGAAAATTTGTAAAAGTAGCACATTATTTCGTGCATTAGACTGTCTCACGCAAGACTTCCTGATATGTTTACCTGTACCCTTCACGAGACTATGTAATGAAAACGAAGCTAGAATCTTGTCTTGGAGATTACTGGTGTCGTCGTGAGTGAGAATGTGTATCAGATGTGGGACGAGGATGGAGCGCGAATCGAGCTGAAGATGTTCGTCTCCGATGGAATGTAGATAACTGCTGAGCCAACAAACAGTTACCAGGCTTGCTCTTGCCAGGCATGGAATGCTGTTTGCAATCGAATCCGAAAGAGCAGAGAGTAATCTGGTGTTTCCACTCTTGAGCAATACTATCGCCGCTTTCCTCTCCCAATTCTCGCTCGTTTTATCTTCGTCATTCTGGAAAAAAGTTCGGTATAAATTAGACAACGTCGAAATAAGATCCTTTGTAGTTCAAAAACACAGAACCAGGTGTCACATATATAAGTAATGGAACAGAGGATCTGATCCAGCAGTTAGTACTAGGTTTATGATGGATCAGATTCTCTGTTCCATTTTTCGTATTCCATTATCTAAACATGTATCTACACTAAATACGGGCCGTGATTTTTTTTTTTTATGTTTTACACTTTCAGTTCAGAGTAAGTCTCTTGCACACTAGTCATACGGTGCAACTATAAACAATATATGATGTTTACTGAAAACAAATAATAACATTTAATGCAAACAACTAATACCTTTTAGTTAAACAAGTAATACCTTTTAGTTAAACGACTAATACTTTTAAAAAATATACTTGAATTGTATGGTACAGTTAATGCATGCAAGACTTTATCTTTCATTCATCTATATAATCGAACATTGAAATGTAAAACCACAACAGAGGATCCGAGATGTTGAGAAATTGCGATTTGTACGAGACGTACCGAGTTGAAGTGTCCATAGAAGGAGTTATCTACGTTTTCTTGGAATCCAGCTTTTCTCAAAATGCATCTCTCAATCTCAGTCTCTCCGGTGTAAGAAAAGTATCCTCCCAAAATCAAGAGAGCTCTTGCTGATTGCTCCTGAATCCTTTCATCAAAAACCCGACAATCTAGCGCTTTCACTATTGCATCTATCGCTTCTTCTCTGTACACGCTATGCTCGAAAGGATCCCCCTGTACGCACGACAAACAGAACTCGTATGAGACGTAATACTCTTGCCAATTTTCTTAAAACTCAAATTTCAAAAGTAAAATCCATGCACATGTTGTCTGATAAATAAAAGGTTTCAAGAGTTCAAACCATGAGATCTAGCTGCAGCAATAGAACTGCTACAACGGGTCGTTCTTCTGGTCGCGCTCTTTGGAGACGTAACAACAGGATTTGCAGCGCGTTTATTCCGTTCCATCCCTTTGCTAGTCCAGTTAAGTACTCTATTCTCTGGTTTCTCCTGCAGAACAATGAAGGAAACTCAGGAATTTAAGCAAATACACAGATCCTAAGGGACCATTTTGGTTCAAAATTCTTCAATGGAAATTAGTACACAATTTCTATTAATTATCTCCCTCCTATAATCATTTCTCCACTATTTTTCACCCAATTTGTCCCCACTTATTTCAACGTAACTATCATTCTCATCGTAATTCACTATGCAACGACTCTGATTACAATTTTCATTGAAGAATTTAAACCAAACGCCCCCAAAATTATCCCCGAAAGACGAATTTTACCTACTAAGGCAGAGCAACTCGGCGACTAATTCCAAACAATGCCCTCGAGAATTGGACTGCTTCTCCAGTACCAACAAGGACAAAACAGTCTCTTTCTTCAAATTCTTCACCAAGTAATGCCTACAACTTCCATCAGCCTCAATGCAAAAACAAACAACAGAAGCAGCCCTACACTTCTCAAAACCATCCCCTACTTCCATTCTCCTCACAAGCAAGCCCAACCCTCCGAACGAAACGAGCTGCTTCGCGTTCTCCGCATTCCCATCCTCATCGTACCCCGTCAGAAGCTGGTTCAAGAAATAGTACGCCGCCTCACGAGGGCAGCACCTAACACCGAACAGAATCTGCAACTGATCCCCGAATTCCAAAACCCGAAGAACCAACGGAATCCACTCCATCGAAACCATCTGCTCCGCCCGTGGCCTCACCGCGTAAAGCAAAGCCGCGGCTTTCAAGAAAATCGTGCTGCTTCTCATGAGCCGCATAGCGACATGAAGGTGTGGGTCCGAGGTCAGCACGCATTGCCTGTTAACCTCGTTTTTAGACGCGATTTCTGCAAGAATCGACACGGCTAGTTCAAGAACCTCGTCATCGTTCGACACGTAGAGAACTTCTAAAATCCCCTGTATAAACGAAGGCCGTGATAACGAGGTTTCAATGTCGGAATCTCCGTGGGAATTCAGCAAAGCTTCGGTGATTGTATGGACAGCCGTTTCGCAGTCGGTGAGGCTTTCGGAAGAACAGACTATTTCAATGGCTCTATCTGTGGCGTTCATTCGAAAGAGATGGATATCGTCATCGTTCTCGATTTTCTCGTTGCTGTGTATGTAGCTTCTCGTTATTGAATCGGAGCGGCAACCTAAGAACCGGAAGTAATCCGGTTTTTGATTGTCCTGCCATAGCTCTGATGATTTATGAGTCCTGTAACTTTGGCTTGATGATCTTCCATGAGTAACAGATTTCTTCTGTTAAAGATTGGATAAATTATGAGTAATTATATTCAATGTACTAGCTATGAGATTGGAGAGTAATATTAATGCAGAACTGGTGTGTATTTTTAATGGTATTAGTTGTTCTCACTGAATAGTATTAGTTGTTTTCACTGAACAGTATTAGTTGTTTTTATTGAACAGTATTAGTTGATTGTACTAAACAATATTAGTTGTTTCTATTTTAAAGTACTAGCTGTTTTCGTTGAACAATATTAGTTGTTTTCACTGAACAGTATTAGTTGTTTTCACTAAACAGTATTAGTTGTTTTCACTAAGCAGTATTAGTTGTTTCCATTGAACAATATTAGTTTTTTCACTAAACAGTATTAATTTTTTTCACTAAACAATATTAGTTGTTTACACTAAACAGTATTAGTTATTTCTATTAACAGTATTAGTTGTGCATAAATCATAAAGCCAGTTACTCACTTCAAAATAATTTGCCTCTGCATCAAAATCCCATAAATTTCTTGAAGATCCATCCTCCTTTCCAAAAACAGCTTGATACCTATCATCAAGAAGGGGATTTCGAAATTCTATCACGTAATTCTATCGCTCGTCAAGAACATACGAACAAACAAACAAAACTCACAATGATTTATTGCCGACTGAGTGATTTGAAGTCGAAGACTCCGTCGATTTCCTTCTCGTTTTCGGATACGTCGATTTTGAAGGCAGGGGTACTACAGGAATAGGTGGCGGTTGAGCTCCAACTTTAAGCCACTCTTTGTAGTAATTAGCAAACAGAGATGTACCAATATCCATCTGCTCATTATACAACTGGCTCAGAGCTTTGACTCTTTTACCCTTATCCGAATGCCCCGAATTCGCAACGAAATCGAGCTCCTTGTTGTACCAAATCTTGAGATGAAGAAGATGTGGCAGGAAAAAATGGTCCCAAAGCTCAACAAGAAGATGCTTTCTAGCAAGAAAAGGGGAATCACTAAACACTTGAAGCAAATGCCGAGCCGAAATCTTGTCGTTTTTCGCGATTTTGTAGATAATCGAGAGGTAAAGATGCGCGGAAGCGGATAGGGTAGCGTCCGTATCAACGGACGCGACGATATTCATAATCTTGATCGATTTCTGCACCGACTCCAAATCCAGATTCTCCGTTTTCGAGCTAACAATCTTCTCAATGCTCTGTATTCCAATCTCCATGTGTGCTAAAACTTCGTTTCCCAAATTGCCCTTCTTGAAGCAAGACCGGCATTTCTCCCTTATGCTCAATCGAAAACTCTTGTCCTTTAAGTATTGGCCGACGTAGCCGCTCAGTATCCCGATCATGGCCTTGACCGCAACTTCATCGATAACGGGCTCGTCTTTTTTCGGGGTGGTGGGCCCCGAAAAGACGGACGTGCCCTTGAGGGAACGGGCGGATACGGCCCGTTGCCTCGAGGAATCGAAGCTGCGGCGGTCATGGCAGATGAAGATGGGAAGAGCGTGTTCTTGGGGGGGTTTGAATTTGACTATCTTTTTTATGGCTTTTTTTCGGCGCGGAAATCCGTCTTCGTGGAGGAGTTTATGGAGGGAGGCCATGGATTTGGAGCAGGGGAGTAAATGTGTAAAGTTTCACTGGCATTTTTGCGGATTCTAAAAGATAACAAAAGAAAGGCAGAGGAATGGACAAAGTGGGGAAGTTTGATTGAAGCTGCCATTTCATTTTCCAAGGTTTTAGTTTTTTTACCGGAATCATTCTTTTTACTGGCGTTAATTCGTTCAAAGTGAAATTTGGTGGGGAAGAAAGTTTTGTAGGGCCATAACTGAAAAGGATGACAACTTAAGGACAATATATTTTTATCCTAGCAAATGTAGATTTTTTAATTTTTTTTTTGGTGTGGGCACATAAAATTTTAATTTTTACAAATTTAGACATGTAAAGGGCCTATAATTGCCAAAATAATATAATATATTTGTGCCAAAATAATTTAGAGTAGGTGTCGTGTGAAACTTGTTCACCGTGAAACTGCTTCCATATTTATAGATATGACCCTTCAGTTATCGCGATTAATCATTTTGTAATATAAGTCACACCCTTCAGTTATCACTACTAATATCCATATACGTTGTAATATAAATCACATCTTCCAGTGTTATGAGTAATACTCTTTATTTAGTAAAAAGACATCTCCTCCAGTTATCACAACTAATATTTTTTAGTAATATAAGTCACATCCCTTAATCAATTTCATATATTTTATTGTTAAATTTGTTCACCCTATATATATTTTGTCAAAATTTTAATGGCCTACATATGCAGCAATGAAAGCATATTATTTTAAAATTGTCATCTTAAAATAAAAAAAAATCCAAAATTAAGGACCCCGTCAACCTTGTTTGTTACTGTAAATAGATAAAATTTATGGAAAATTGATTCAGTATACACCACTCCATTCATAATCATCACTCATACTAATATTGCCGGTAAAGATTAATACTATTTCCATTTTTAATTATTTGTCCTATTTTATTCATTCACAAAAATCAATCTTCATTAATTAAAGTATCGAAAGGCTTTTATATCCTTATATTTCTTATTAATTACAAGATGATTAGTACTTTACAGTCATTTATTAGTAGTAATTTTAGAAAAACGAAAATAAAATTGCATCGGTATCGCCAAAGTGACAAATAAAAAGGAACATCACTATGGATAAAATGAGACAACTAAATAGAGACGGAGAAAGTACTATTGCTGCAAGCCTTAAGCTTGCAATAGTATTACTTTTTACTAGCAATAATATGAAAGATGTAAAGTAAACCAATTTTTACATAAAAGTTTGTGCTATAAATATAACATTTCTTGATGTAAGGTTTTTACTTTCTTGATTTTATGATTCAATATTTTAAAATAACATTTCTGACAAAACATTCCATTTATTGCATGATCCCTGCTGTAAGGTTTCCTTTTTTTGTCAAAAATATTTGTTCATTCACATCACTTTAGGGTGTCCCCATCTTTCGTCCCCACATCGTTTTCATCTTTTTTTTTTTGTCATTCCATATTAATTTTCACACCCCAAAATAAACACCTTTTACACAACTCTCATCTACAAAAAAATACACTTATTTACCTATATGTTATTACTTTTTGCATAAAATGCATTTTCCTTGATTTGCGGTCCCAGATCAGTGTGAAAACTGATCTGGGACCGAGGGAGTATATAAATATAATAGGCCCAAGGCTAATATATAGTCTAGTTCTGTCCCCAAGCTGTCACTTGTACAACGTTAGTGTCGTTTAATATACGTGACCTGTGACGGTAATGTAGAGCTATGAAAATTAAACGCTATTTCCAATATATAGTATAAATCTATGTCACATGATTTCAGAAAATTGAAGTTGGTTTTTATCATTATTTTATTACTTTATAAATTTTAGTTCATTTCAATTTTGAATATTTTAACCAAAATTTCAAATTTTCCCAAATCAATTTAGGGATTCTAGGTTATCCGGCCAAATTGATGACGTTCGTCCAGTCAAATTCGTGAATGGCTTCGGATGAAGAATGTTAAAAATCAAATTCCCGGAGTTGTGGTAATTGAATTAAAAAAATTGAAGTCACACAACTTCCAACTCCCCAGAAAATGGCCGAAAATCAGCCAAGAAGTAAAATTGTTGGATAATTTGTTGTTGTATATGAATTGATATGAATTAATGTACCGAATGATGGCCTTGGTGAGAGAAAAGGAGTGATACTAAGTCTTGATCCTCGTCTCGCTGTAAATTATTAGGAGTCGCGAAAGCTATGGACCGAATCCATAATTCGCAAAAAATGACATATTTGAAATCGCCACTTACTGAGTTGACGAAATCAAAATTTGAAATTAATTGAGAGTTTTATTTTCTGGACAAGAGGTGGTTTGATTATGAGCGATGACAACTATTGATATGACCGGAATAAAAAACTAGAGCAAACGTGAGATTTTTAAAATTGAATTAAGAATGACCAAAATTAATATAGTAAAAAGTAGAGGAGAAAAAATTGGACTTGGGCAAAAATAGAGGACGATTTGTGATATTAAGGGGATATTTTGCAAACATGCGCGAAGAAGGCATAAAAATTTAATTTTAAGTTATCTTTTCACAGCTTTAATTTTTAAAAAATACTTATAAAATGTGGGTAAAGCTTGCAAAAATACCCCTAAATCTATATCTTATGTGACGGTCAATATTTATTAATTATGAAAAAATAGAGATACATATATATAATTTAGATTCATGTGTGTGGATTAAAAGGAGGACAAAAACTTGTTTGAAACCGTTCACAGTGAACTCAATTTTTTTAGTATTAATGTAATGTATAAAAATTATCATTGTCTAAAAAATATTTTGACATATAATAAGATTTATATATAGACCCGATTAATCGGAATGTTACACTAAAAAGAGGTAGAAATTAATTAATAAAAGCAGAGGTTGCAGTGGTGACTGTAGAAGCGCGGGGGAGCGTGGATGCGGTGGCTCATGTACAAAAGCTGAAACTGTCATGAAAGCTCAAAATCTGAAAAAAAAGCAGAAGCAGATTTTGACACAAAATGAAGTTTTGTCCTGAAGCTGCATGTGATAAGGCCCGAGCTCAGTAGGGGACCGGATCACCACCCATTAACTATTTTCTGGCTTCTGCGGTGGGGTGGGGTGGGGGTCAAACTTCAAACATATATTCCACCTTTAATTCTTTCACTAAAATAGTGAATGGCAGGAGCCAGAATTTGAATTATATATGGGGTCAAATGTATAGTGTAACGTTTAAATATTTCATTATTGTGTATAGTAAAATAAATATTAAATATGTATTTTGTTTTTTCTAAAACAAAAGAACTCTTATAACTTAAATGCAAGAACAGTAAATATCGAGAAGGAGATCCACAATAGTCGGAGACTTGATTCAATAATAAGGATTTGAGAATGGTCCAAATGCCCAATTTTTATGGTGGTCTGTGTAGGCAGCGACATATTTTTTGGTCTCGCTGCTTTTATTGAATGCTAGATAGATTTGGATACACTGTATTTTTTTCTTGTTGTCTTGTTGCACCCGTATGTTTGGATGGTTACGAGACATTCGGCTTGTTTGAGAGAATTTTCTAATGAAAGCTTTAAAAAAAAGTACAAGGTTTTGATTTGAGATATAAATAAAAGGTTTTGTCTATTAAAATAACCAGCTGCATATCCAATTACATAAGGACACAACTAAATACATGTCACCTCACACGTACTATATTAAAATATATAAATTGTAAACTTGGACATGAAATCTTGTACTATTCTTTGTTAGGATTAAGGTAATTTTCTTTCTTATTATTTCAAATTTAGGACCAAGCGTACTTTGTTGTTTGGTACTAATTATTCTCTGCAATTATTTGAGTTTCAAAGTATGAGGCTGTTGATAAAGATATAACATAGGCATGTGTTTCAACTTCAATATAAAATAGAGATGAATTTGAAGTTTTTGGTATCAACTGATAGAATGAGTCAAATTGTTGGCACAAATAAAGGGAAGCGCCAAATAACAGATGTGCTTGTGGGGCCTACCACTTTCATGTCCTCACATTCTTTTTTTTCTGTCTTTTTCATCACTCCTTTTATTCTCCTCCTCTAATTTCTCAAGTCTTTTCTAAATTATAAAATAATCATAAAATTTAGACTATGAAAAGTATTTATTCTTGCGAATGTTATAAGGTACTATAAATGTAAATATGAAGAGTTTTGGAATAAGTTTTCTTTAGATTTATGTCTCCAGTTTAAAACATCTCAATTCGATTATCAAATTCTTCTTCAATTCTAGGATTTTTTCTTCAAAACCTCCTCAATTCTAGGTTTTTTTCTTCAATAACCTCCTCAATTTTAACTTCTGCGCAAATTCTCCAATAAAATTTGTTTATAATATAAAATTTATATTATTACATTTATAAATTGATACACTTCTCTTATAAACTAAGGTGGTGTTTTGAATTCCAACTTGCACTCTAAAAGCACTTATTTTTTGAAAAAGTTGGGTCTCACCAATTTAAAAAATAAGTGCTTTTAACTATTACACTTGTGTTAAAAAACAGGCACTACTATTCATAGTATTTAATACTATAGTTTTTAGTTTATAAGTGTAATAATATTAGTTGATAAGTGTTATACTGTTATGATATTATTTTATAAATGTAATGTCATAAATTTCATACTATAAACATTATTCACTAGAGACCTACTCGAGATTAATTGAGAAAATAAATTTTTTAATCGGGATTTGATCTTTTTACCAAGTCTAGAATTGTAAAAAAGTAAAAAGTTGGTCCTGAATCAACATGTTCCTAATTTGAAACCTGATCTAAATATTGAGTATTGTTCTGAAATTCTTCCACAGTTAATATGTCGAAGTATTTATACTTTATAAAAAAATATGAATGTCTACGTGGGTTGGACTTTGTTTTAAAGATGGTTTAAATATTTAACCCAAGTTACCGAAGAAAGTGTATATTAGATCAAGAATAGGTGGGCTGGACATGTTCAAGCCCAATAAAATTGTGTTAGATAAAGTAAATCCTTGGCCCATTTAGAAATATTTGGCCCATATACATGCATGTAAATACTTTGACCTTTTTTGTTTTCCAGCCCATTTCCTGATATGCTAAAGTATAACACTACTAACTTTCCGACATTTTAAACTTTCTGTAGACAATCATTACCGCTGCGTTTGTTTTGAGATTTAAATGTGTGGAGCAAGTCAAGATTTTAGAATTTAGGGATTTAAAATCATTGATAAATAGTAAATATGTGTGTTTGTTTTGAGATTTGAGTAGAGTAGAATTTAACTTTATGTCAAATCAATATTTAATAGTAATTGATTTTGTATTATTATATTATATTAAGAAGAGTAATAAAGTGTATAAAGTGTGATGTATTGAGAAGAGTAATAATAGATTTGTAGGTGTGGATTGAATGTGGAATTGGAAAACCAGACTCTAAATCCCAAACTCGTATGAGACGGGGAGCGCAAAGTTCTAAGTTCATCCGTGTGAGTTCGAAAATAAACACAGCCTACAAGACTGTTGTTATTTGATCCTATTCGATTATTTATGTATTATTAATTTTATTCCATATTATTTGACATTATTTTTATAGAATATGGGGTAATCCGTGAAATATTAATTCAAATAGGAAGGAGTTGTACATTCGCGAATCCTGCACATGTCGAACCAGGTCAAGCGAATTTTTAAAAATAAATTCGCGCAATAGCAAAATAAGAAAATTTGTTCTCAGACCGTGTTATTATAAAGACAAATATGTGTTATTATAAGCGCAATTATGCGTGTGGTGATAATAAACAAGATATTTTTGAACTGTAAAACTATAACAAATTGCATCTTTAAAACGTAAAACTATATTCAAAGATACAATTTATTTACACTGAACCGTAAAACTATTAATATTTCATATAAACAAATTACATCTTTAAATATAACAAATTACATATTTTTAAAATGCACTCTAATGCGCGGTGCACCTGGATCCAACGAAGGGTCTCAACTAGGGGTGGACGGTACGACATACTGAAAATTTTCACGCCATATCGTTGTCATACCGAAATTTTTGGTATACGAAAATTTCATACCGTTGTCATACCGAAAATTTCGGTATACCGAATTTCGGTATACCGAAATTTCGATTTCGAAAAAAGTCATACCGTTGTCATACCGAAAATTTCAATACTTTTGGTATACCGAAAATTTCAGTATTTTTGGTATACCGAAATTTTCGGTATGTCAATATTGATATCGATACCGTACCGATATTTCAGCATACCGTACCATACCATATCGAAATTATTTTTGAAATAACCTGTATTTTTTATGAAAAAAAATATTTGACCACATAATAAGATTCAAGTATTCATCAATCCAACACAAAACATAAGTTTCAATAGTCCAACACAACAAAATAAGTTCCAACAATTCAACACAACACACATTAAAAGAAACCCAATCTGTTTCGGTACTAAAATAATACAAATCATGATTGAAGATAAATATACTCATCACTTTTGAAGTCCAAAATCTCAAGAAACCTACAAAAGACAAGAATTTAAGCAACTAAATGAGAATCAATAAGTCATCAACAATAAATGAGAATTCAGGTCCCTGAGACAAATTATTAGAATACCTTTCTGTATGAGACAATTGAAATGGGACATCAACAGGTACAGTTCCACAAACTTCATTTTTGGATATATCACTGCAATAAGAAATTATTATACATAAGAACATTCATTCTTGGAGTTATCATTATAAACCTAAATCATACATAAGAACCTTCATTTGTGATCACAAAAAATTGAAAGTAATCGCTTACAAGACTTTGAGGTTTGTTAGGGATGTGAGTTCTCCGAATTAAAATTGAAAAGGTGAGAGTTCATAGAGAAAAGTCATGAACAACTTTTGGACCTGTAAAAGAGGAATTAAAATTGAAAATGCAAGAAAAGTCATGAACAACTTTTGGACCTGTAAAAGAGGAATAAAATTTGTAATTTTGTAAAATTGTTGCAGATCAGAAGGGAGCATTATCAAATCCAAGAAATGAACCAATAATTTGGGACAATGAAAAAGTTCATAAGAGGAAGAGATCAAAGCTGCCCCAATACACTCAATCACCACTTGAAAGTTTTTAAATGATGCATCAATAATTCGTCAAAATTAACAGAATATATGGGATAAACATCTGTAATATTTCTACAAGCCTCAATATAGTCCCAAAAATTGAAATGCAAGAAGTCTGAGATTTAGTCCATTTCAATAGTTATTAACAGAGAAAGACATAATATGTTACCAGAGAGTGTGGTGGGAGATGGCGGGGAGGGGAGGCGTGGTGGTGGCAAGGCGGGGAGAGGGGTAGGGTGCGGTGAAGGGAGACGACGAGCACTGCAAGTGGGGAGGCGTGGTGGTGGGCAAGCGGTGAGGGGAGGCGGGGCGACGACGGTGAATGGGAGGGGCAGAGCCGCAGAGAAGAAGCAGGTTGTTTGGTACAAAGGTGTGAGACTGAGATGCGTGTGAGAATGTGATTGTGAATGTAGCGTTTGTGGCTTTGTGCATAAAAAAGAAATATAAACTTATTTATTTAAAAAAATTGAAAGAAATTTCGGTATACCGCGGTATACCAAAATTTCTATATTCATATACCGTTACCGTATCGAAATTTTGATAAATTCAATATTTTTTTCGACACGATAAGTCAATATCTGTATTTTTTCGGTATTTTCTCCAAATTTCTAATCTCAACCCACTCATTAGAACCAAAACAAAAAGGAGCGGCCTAAATTTCATTGGAGAGGGAACCTTCCTCAGCATTAGCATTGTTAATCCGGGCCGGGCTAAACGGGCCGGCCCGTTTAAACCTATTATATGTAGGGTTGGGGCGAAAGCAAATGGAGGCCCGTTTAAAATCGGGGCTTTTGCCCGGACCGATTAGCTACGGGCTAAACAGGCCACCACGTGAGTTAATCAGACAGCCCACGAGTTAATTAAGCCAGCCCATTTAACCCGTTTAGCCCGTTTATATTAATATATATATATATAATAATATAATATGTATATTAATAAAAAGTAAAAACTTACATTTACTTACCGTGCGAATGCGATTGCCGATTAGGTTAGAAATTAGAAATCCCTTATCCCTCCTTGCGCAGCCATCCTCCACTTCCAGCCAACCCATTCTCCATCGCCGCCTCTCCATCGCCGCCCTCTCCGCCGCGTCGCGGTTCTCCATCCATAAATCTCTCCATCGTCGCGGTTCTCCATCGCAGCCTCTCCATCGCCGCCTCTCCATCGTCGCGGTTCTCCATCGCCGCCTCTCCATCATCGCGGTTCTCCATCGCCGCCTCTCCATCGCCGCCTCTCCATCGCTGCGTTTCTCCATCTCCGCAGCGCCATCGCTGCGTTTCTCCATCTCCGCAGCGCCATCGCCACCGCCACCGCCACTTTAAAGGTATTGTTTCCTAATGCTATTGAGATCATTTAGTAATTTCCATAGTCTTGTTTAATTTAATTGATTACGAGTCACGAGATCTTGTAGGATTATATGTATCTCTTAAGTCACTCCTTAATGCTATTGAGATTTTTTTTTTTTATTGTAAATCAAGTTATTTAGAAATATTTTGATGTTGCTGAGAGTTTATTTAATCATCAACCAACATAAGAAATGAATTATTTGAGCTTGAAGATCTTTCTGGAAAGTGAATGTTTACTTCTAAGCTTCTGTTGATTCTCCTGTTATACTTGGCTGAGAACAAATGCCAGCTAATCAATTCAGGTAGAGTCTTCTAGAATCTCTAGTTGGCCTGGCTTTTCTTTTCCTCATCATCTGAAACCTTAAAGTCCGAAATATGGCCAAGCTGGGCCAACTTTGTCTTATTTGGTCTCTGTTGATTTTTAGGCCTCCTTTAACCGTGACCAATTGTACTTCTGATTCTGAGTCAATATTCACTTAAATCATAGTTGTTCTGTTTTATATGAATAATTAATGTATGTTTCTAAATATGTTTAAATATATATTGCAGCAGCCAACATGGAATCTGAAGGGCAATTAATTGACAGTGACACCGACAATGATATGGAGATTTTAGAATCTAGAGCTCCTGCTGCTGAGAATATAAATGCTGGTGACGGTACAGAAAATAAATCAAAAAGGGTTAGAACAACGACCTCCGAGGTATGGTCACATTTTGCTAAACTCCCTAATGGTAAGGTGAAATGCCATCATTGTCCTAAAGAATATGTTTGGCGTGATTCCCGTCATGGGACTTCTACACTTAACCGTCATATTAAAGTTTGTGTGAATAGTCCAAAATATAAAGATGTTGGTTTAATGTTAGATGGTGAAGGGAAGCTAAGATCTAGTAGTATTGATCAAAATCATGTGCGTGAATTGTTTTGTATGATAATTATTGCACATGATCTTAAATTTCCTTTGTTTAATACAAATATGTTAGAGAGTTGCACAAGTACTTGAATCCTGATATCAAAAATTTTGGTAGATTAACAGCTACTACTGATGTCTTGAACTTGTATAATGTTGAAAAAGAAAAACTGAAACGTGTGATGATCGAGTGTCCGGGTAGAATTTGTTTAACATCTGATTGTTGGACTGCTTGTACTGGTGCGGATTTCATTACTTTGACAGCACACTTTGTAGATCGTAATTGGAAGTTAAATAGCAAGATAATCAATTTTTGTAGAATGGAGCCTCCACATACTGGGCTTGAATTGGCAAATAAGGTGTTTGCTTGCTTGAAAGATTGGGGAATTGAGAAAAAAATGTTCTCTCTTACTTTAGATAATGCTTCTGCCAATGATAATATGCAAGACAACTTGAAAGAAAGACTTTCCTTCTGAGAATAGTCTTCTTTGCAATGGTGAGTTTTTTCACGTGAGATGTTGTGCCCATGTGTTAAATCTTATAGTTAAAGAGGGCTTGGCGGTGGGTGATGATGCTTTAAAAAGATTAGGCAAAGTATCAAATATGTTAAGAGTTCGGAGGAAGAATGAAAAATTTTCTTGAAAGTGTGACTCAAGTTGGTGGTATTGATGATAAAGCCGGTTTTATGCATGGATGTATGCACAAGATGGAATTCTACTTACACTATGCTTGAAAGTTCAATTAGATATAAGCGAGCTTTTAGTTTGCTTCAATTGAGCGATCAAGGGTTCAAGTTTGCTCCAACGAATGAAGAGTGGGCAAGGGAGAGAAAATGTGTGAGTTCTTGCGCCCATTTTTTGTGATTACAAATCTGATTTCTGGTTCATCTTATCCTACTTCCAATTTGTATTTTATGCAAGTATGGAAGATAGAATGTTTCTTGAAAACAAATGTTTTGAGTGAAGATCTCATCATTAAGTCTATGGCTATGAAAATGCAAGTAAAATTTGATAAGTATTGGAGTGGTTTACAAAGAATTGCTTTGCTTGAATGAAATTTGCGCTTGATCCTCGAGGAAAATTAGGAATGATCAAGCATTATTACACTCAACTTGATCCTAATACAAGTCAAGTGAAGGTTGATCTTGTAAGAAGTAAAATCAAGAACTTTTTGGTGATTATGTGAAATGGATGTCCTTGAAGAATGATGCAAGTGGAAGTAGTCACCAAAGCTCTTCATATTCATCAATTTCGACTACACCAACACTTGGTGGAAAAGGAAAAATGCAAGTAGAAGATATCTATGTAAGTCTTAATCTTTATTTTTTGCTTTATGAATTCATTATTATGCCCTTAGTTGCAAAATACATTTGTTAATTGTCTATTATTATTATTTTAGGTTATGGAAGATTGGCAAAGTCAAACAAGCGATGTTAATGTTGAAAAATCTGAATTGAATCAGTATTTGGATGATCCGATTATGGAAACAAGATACAATCCAAATCTGAATGTGTTGGAGTTTTGGAAAAGCAACAAAATCAAATTCCCAACATTATCTGTTATGGCATGATATTCTTAACATCCCAATCACCAAAAGTAACTTCGAATCGCTTTTCAAAGATTGGTGCTCGTGTTCTTAACAAGTATAGAGTCGATTTCTTGGGAAACATGTGGAAGCCCTTATATGTACTTTCATGAGTTGGTTGCAAGGCTTTGTTGTTGGTAAATTATTTATTTTCATAGATTATTTATTTTCATGTAGTTACATAAAATTTCATCAATATTAATATATGATTTTATATATATATGTGTTAATTGTTATAGATGATGATGATGATGAGTTGGAAGATGATCTTGTCTTGTCTTTTGTCCATGGAAGGATCGAATCTTCAAGAGTGAAGAGTCCGGAGACATTTTTCCGATTATGATTTATTAATGTTTGAACTTTTTTTGTCATTATGTTATGTTTTTTTTTTTTTTGAACATTTGTTATTATGTTAATGTTTGAACTTTTGAACTATTAAAGATGATGGGGCGATGGGATCAAATTTTTGTCGTTATGTAATATTAATGTTTGAACATTTTTTGATTTTTTAAAAATTTTTTTGGGAGGAAAAGTTAGAAGCGTTTAGAATTGCCATTAGGAGGTTAAAGTTAAATCTCAACTATTATACTCGTTTAAAATGAATCCAAAAAATGAAAATTTTAAATTTAGCGCAAATTTCTTCCGCAATGGGTTAGGGTACAACTGTTTAACATTCTTCTTCAGCATCCCATGTAGGACCCACTGCCATATGAATATATATTATTAGAAAAAAGTAATTTAATTTACGTGGAAAAGATTGTTTAGAGGATGACGCCATAGAGAAACGTGAGCAGTTGTCGACATGGGGTGCGTGACGTCATAAAAATGGTCAGCAGAAGCATTTCATCTGTCACACGTACATGTGTGTTTTAAAACATTTAAAATAAATTTTCGAAGCGGTGTTTTTCAAAAATCGGTTGAACCGCCTTGGTTGAACTGGGTCGAATAAATGAACCGCTCATGTCGCCGATCCAATTACTCCTTAAAAACGGTTAATTCAATTTTATTATTTTTATTATTTATTAAATCACTTTTTTTTATTTTTTTATTATTTTTTTCTAAACTTTTCTATATAATGTTATTGTTTTTATCTCAATATCATTTTCTCTCAAATAAATTCATTCACAAGTCATTAATTTCATTTAATCTCTTTATCGTCGTCACATATTGTGTGGAATTAATCCACAACGTCATCATCTCTGATCTACAAACTCTATTGTATTTATTTTAATATAAGATTTATAAGTTATAAATTAGTATAATTTTAATATTTTATAAATAAATATTTATTTTTTAATGTAACATACAAAATATAAAAGAAATATGCATAAATCAATTTAACGGTTGAACCGTCGGTTCAACCGGTCCAACCGGTTGGACCGGCAACCGATGCCTAGACCGGTTTAATCACCGGTTCGGTTATGAAAACACTGTTCAGAAGCACTTATTTTTAAAAATTGTGAGAGAGATGTTTAAAAATAAATGTTTCTAAAAGTTGTTTTAAGTGTTTCAAAACACGCCTGTAACACCTTTCCTCTTAATAAAATCCCAAAATAATAAAAGCCACAAATATCCAACCACCCACATAATAAAATAAACCCGTATACAATACGGGTCGGGCGGAATATTTACGAAATTAAATTGCTTTTTTAAGGGTTAATTACGAATATTTTATATGCTGTAACTGAATACATGCATTAAAATATAAAAGACACGCTATGCTTATTAAATGTGATCATCAATTAACACATTTGATGATTGGTCGTATTAAAAATAATAAAATATTCCTCAAACAAAGTTAGTAAAAAGTATTTATATTATATTGCGCTAAAAAAAAAAGTATTTATATTATTAACTTTATATAATATATATACACATGCATCGACATGTGATGAGTTTAGTGGGGAAGAAATTCCAAACAATACATTTGACTAAATATTGACGGTCAATTTAATTATAATGTTATTCATTTGGTGTAATTTCGATCATTTTGTTTAAATGAGCAAGAAATTATGCGACTAATTATATATCCCTTATGTTTCGAAAATAAATAAATTATATATCCCTTAAAATGAATTCAAAATTGTTTTATAAACTCCAAACGATTGTCTGCGATCTGGCCACATCCCTCCATTTATATATTGCTCGAGGGAGGAATTATCAGTACGGGTGATTGAGTTTCTTGTTCCTCCCTTATTAAAAAAAATTATGTGTAATATAATTGCATATTTCATCGAATTTTTTGAATAGATTCATAGAATATTTTGAAAACATATACCAATGGATTATAGCAACCTCACTTTTATTCCTAGTAATTATTTTGAGTTACTATTGGAGATAATGAATGGTAAGAGCAATAATTGACCAATTCTATACGTTCAACTTTATTATTCACGCCTTTTTTTAGACTCTCCAATTTTATTATTTTAATTTTTCTTTTTTGAAAATAGTCATATCCTCTCTACACTTTATTTTATCTATTTTATGATTTTATTCTATGAGTTTATTTATTTTACACATAAATTATTAATATTTCGTTATAATCTATATCCAAAAAACGAGAATAATGAAATTGAACACTATGCTAGAATACAAAAATTGATACTCTCACCGTTTCGGGATAATATGCACCCCAAAATGAGCATGAAGATTAAGAAAATATAATAATGAGTAGAGTTTTGAGGGGTAATTTTATAAAATTTTATATATAAAATAAAAAAAGAGTTGAATTGTATGTTTGTGTGGGGTCAAAAATATTTATATTGTATGTAATATTATGAATATTATGAAAATAAAAATTATAAATTTTTTTCTATTTTTGGGGTGTCCATATTATTATGAAACGGATCGAAAAGAAAAACGTGTACATTAGTAGTACAAAAGAAAGAAGTATACTTATGGGCTTGAAGTTGGGCGGATCTATGCCAAACCCGGTACCGACAACCGGGTCAAGTATTCTTCCAACCAAAAGAATAGTCTTTGCTCTTAAATTAAACGTTTTGTTCTTTGTAATCTTCTTCCACACTTTCTTTGATTCCCATCACGAAACTTCAATTACACCCCTGTGGGACCTCTGTGTTTTCTTGAATTCTAAGCTTTTTTCTTTTGGATAGCAGCATCTGTTTGGATCTACTTTGTTTTCTTGCTCTCTGATTGCAAATTCCCCCATGCGTTCTTAACTATGGTAAGATTTCTTCCTTCTTGATGTAGATGGTGACACTTTTTTTTTTTTTTGTTAATTTTGCTATGGTTTTACGAATTTGTGCTGATTGTTAGTGTTATTCCTTAATTTTGGTTGTAAGCTTTAGTTAGTTGATTGGTATTTTCAGGCCCTTGTGATTATTATGAAACAAGAACTCAGGAATGCAGTTTTGGAGTAGAATTGTTTTAGATTGAGAGAAATTGGTGGTTTGTTTTGGTATAATAGTCTGATTTTGGTGAAAAAGGAAGCAGTGTTAAGTGTTATATGATTTTGGTACTGTGGAATTTTAGCAGTGAGTTGCTATTTTGCATGATGATACCAAATCTTTGGTTTATAGAAGAGAGGAAAGAATTTAATGATGTTGGGGTGTTTTGGCATGCCCTAAAGGATGTGACGAATTCGAGTCTTATTTGAGGTAATAAGCAGAGATGGGGGCTAGAGCTAGAGCTCAAATATAGGACCGTTTTACGCATTTTGTAATGGAAAATTCGGCCGAACCATCATCGTGCATCAGCTTTACCTCGTCATCTCATTTATCAAACGGGTCGAGTAATAAGGTGTACGGTTCAGGTGGGTCTGAACCAGGGTTGAATCTTGAAATCATAAGTTTGAGTAAATTGAGTTGTAATTTGGGGCATTTGCTGTCCGATTTGGGTAGTGATTTCAGCGATGCAGATATTATAGTAGAAGAGACTAGTGTTGGTGTCCACCGATGTATTTTAGCAGCTAGGAGTAAATTCTTTTATGATCTTTTTAGAAAGGATAAAGGGTGTGTTGGGAAGGAAGGGAAACCGAAGTATTACATGACGAAATTGTTGCCGTATGGGAAGATTGGATACGAGGCTTTTGCCATCTTCTTGAATTATCTGTATACGGGAAAGCTTAGGTCGTCTCCGTTGGAGGTTTCAACGTGTGTTGATTCCACGTGCGTCCATGATGCGTGCAGGCCTGCTATTGACTTTGCTATAGAGTTGATGTGTGCTTCGACTATTTTTCAGGTCACGGAGCTCGTCTCTCTTTTTCAGGTAATTCAATTGCTGTTACTGATCGTTGTTATGCATTTATTAAATAGCTCTGGAAGAACTAGGCAACTACTCCTATGCATCAGTTACACTGTACAACTCAAGTGTATTTTAAACAGTATTAGTTGTTTTACTAAACGGTATTAGTTATTTCCACTGAACAGTATTAGTTGTGTACCAGTTGCACAGTGCAACTGGTGCATCAAAGTGTTACTCAAAAGACTAATTTGGGATCTTTTTATTCAGCATTTTGAACCCTTTTTTATTTCAGATTACTTTTCTCTTACTTGTGGCTTAGCAAGTGAAGCAATGTGTGTAGTCTGAGGCCCTGTGAAGTAGATCTTTCTTGTCAAATAATTCATTAGCTACTTTTGCTTCGAGCAATAATCACTCTGTTACCTTAGTTCTCCTTGCTTAGATATCTTAAAAACAGAATTGCCCTCATAGTCTATTATTAGACCAAATAACGGAAACTCTCCCTATATACATCTGAGGGGTAAAATTTAAATATACTTGTGCATAATTTTATGATTGGAAGTGTTTATTTTGTGTGAGAATTTTCTGAAAAATGAAGCATTCATCATTTCGTTCTCAAACTGCAGCGTCGACTTCTTAACTTGGTTTCCAAGGCCATTGTGGAAGACGTCATCCCCATTCTTACAGTCGCCTTTAATTGTCAATTAAGTCAGCTTCTCTCCCAGTGTGTCCACCGAGTAGCTCGATCAGACCTTGAGGCCATTTTTATAGAAAAAGTGGTCCCATCAAAGGTTATGGAGGACATTACAAAGCTGCGTCTTACTCTCCAGCTTGAAAACCGAATTGACCCAGTGGATCCTTTGCACCAGAAACGGGTCAAGAGAATACATAGAGCACTCGACTCGGATGATATCGAACTTGTCAGGCTTCTCCTGACCGAGTCTGATATAACCTTAGACGAGGCCTTTGCACTCCACTATGCTGTTGCGTATTGTGATCCCAAGATAGTATCAGAGGTTCTTAGTCTAGGTATTGCTGATGTCAACTTGAGGAATACGCGGGGTTATACGGTACTTCACGTTGCTTCTAGAAGGAAAGAACCGTCAATCATAGTGTCCCTTCTGACGAAGGGAGCACGTGCGTCAGAACCGACGTCTGAGGGACAAAGTGCTGTCAGTATTTGTAAGAGATTGACGAGGCCTAAGGATTATCAGATGAAACGAGAGAAAGGGCAAGAGGCTAATAAAGATCGGATATGTATTGATGTTTTGGAAAGAGAAATGCATAGGAATCACGTTGCTGGGGATGCGTGGATCTCGTCCCATGCTATGGCTGATGATCTGCATATGAAATTGCTCTACTTAGAAGACAGAGGTATTTAACTTATTGTCTGCTTTTATTTCATTATATCATTATTTAGGCTGTTGAATGCTATATTGATTAGACATTGTACTTAACCGTGTTTGGATTTCGTGTCTTAACAGTTGCGTTTGCACGAATGTTTTTCCCCACTGAAGCTAAGCTAGCTATGGAGATTGCACATGCGGAGACGACATCTGACCTTGCTGGTCTTCTGTCTTCAAGAGTCTCGAGTGGGAACTTGATGGAGGTAGATTTGAACGAGACGCCGAGTTCTCAGAAAAAAAGGCTTATTTCGAAAATCGAGACCCTCTCTAGAACAGGTATAACTAACTCCTTTTCCTTTTCTATTTCGGCTTTTCAGCTTTTTATCAACTAATAAAATGAAAACAACTAATATTGACCAATTAGTAAAAAAACTAATACCATATAAAGATGCACTTGAGTTACACGGTGCATAGAAGTATTTTCCTTTATTATGAATGGACAAATGGCTTCTAATTTATATCACCTTTGACTAAAATCAGATCTCAAGAAACGAACTCACTATAGATATTGTAATCGAATCGAGTGGAATAAGTCTCTATACTGGTAGCTTGCAATTCGAAAGACGATCTCATAATCTTTTCTCGTTTGTGTATACTTTGTTGCAGTTGAGTTAGGGAGGCGCTATTTTCCTCATTGCTCCCAAGTGTTGGATAAGTTTATGGAGGACGACTTACAGGACTCTTTCTACCTTGAGACGGGGACTCCAGAAGAACAGAAAATGAAGCGAACGCGTTTTATGGAACTCAAAGACGAAGTTCATAAAGCGTTTAACAAGGACAAGCTTCACCGTTCTGGATTTTCGTAGAATTTACGTGCAAGACGAAATGCTTTTTTTCTTTCAATCTTCAGTAATCCTCTCAAGATTACTAAATTATTGATAGTATATTGTAGAGAAGTGTTTAGTTAAGTGAATAAGGATTTTTGGATATAAGTGCTGATGTGTAATCAGGAGCAACTGTGCTTCATTACTAACTAACTACTGAAATTTTGAGCTTTAGAGGTGTAATTTCTAATATAACAGTATAGGAAGTTTCGAAACTATGGGTGAAAAAGAAAGAAATTTAACTTGAATGATTTTGTAACAAAATAGTGTGTAATTCAACTTGCTTTAATAGACATTCATTCATCAAAATTTAACAACACTTATATATATATATATATATATACACACACACTATAGGAGTAGTAATTTTCCAGTTTGATTCACAAATTATAGGTATATGAAATTTATTTGTAAAACTATAGGAGACTAAGTTAAACAGAGTATATGTAGCATATTAAATTTTCATGAGTTCAAAAATTAAAATAAACACAACGTATAAATGATTGATGAAATATTGAAAGTTGAATCAACAAAAATAAATGAGTGGTCATACAGGTGCACCCGAATAAAAGACCTAGTCAAAATTAAAGACAAAAAATCATATGAGACGGTCTCATACATGAGACGGAGTTCAACCAAGCACAAATTACACCCACCTCTCCCAAAGTGTTAAAAGCGTCAATGCCCAACTTATGTCCCGTCTCACCGTGAGACGGTCTCATTCAAGTGTGCCTCAAATTAAATAGTTGTGCCAAAAAAAGAAACAAACGATCGAAGTTTTATATATGGGCTGGGCCGAATTCCTTTTCTTGTTTAATTTAGAACATGGAGGCTCCTTGGTTTGGGCCGTGGTTCCCTCCTTTAGACGTTTGTGGCCCATTTTAATTATCACTCCTTTTCTGGCTTTTTTTTTTTTTCCCTTCCTCTGACTTTGGATGTATTTTTTCCTGGGTAAAAAGCAGGAAATCCCAAATCTGTTGGACAAAATATGCCCAAAAATCCCTGTTACATTAATTGCATAAAACTATTGACAAAGTATAGAAGTGAACAAGTTTCGCATAAAAAGTCCGTGAAATTGATTAGGGGTATGTTTTATATTATTAAATGATATTAATTGTGATAATTGAAGGGTATGATTTATTAATATATAAATGATATTGTTCGTAATACTAAATGGTATGATTTGTATTACAATAGGGGTATTAATAGTGGTACTTGAAGGATACGATTTATTACTACATAAAGAATATTACTCGTAATACTGAAAAGTATGACTTATAATACAAAAGGGTATTAATCGTGATAACCGAAGGACCATATCTTTAAACATGGAACCAATTTCACAAAAGACCTACTCAAAACTCTTTATGTTTGAGAAATATATGCACGTAATCTTAATTGTTTTGTAAATTGAAGAACAAGATTAAAGAGAGAATGCAAGAACACCGATTTGTTGATCTAGTTCGTCAAATCTGGGGGGACCAAGCCAGAAGAGTTTTCACTATGATTCTCTGTAAACTCACTCTTCTGTCTTCTGTGTAAATGACGGTACAATAGAATATGCCTATATATACTAGGGATTGCACTTTAGCCCTAACTCTAAATCCATCAATAACAATAAGTAATGTCCACTAATACTAATGTATTTACAACAAATTGATCACATTCGTTCAGAAAAAAAAAATAACAACGTAAAATTAAAGTGTAAATGATATAATTGTCCTCTGAATATACAAAAAACACGCACACATGAGTTTCATATGCCAGGAAATTACACATTGAAGCAAAACAAAATACCAAAGGTGCCAAGAAATGGACGTTGAGAATTTCGTGCATACTTTTATCATCACACATGATGTTTTATGGATTTAATGAAATCTTTCAAATATAGGAAGAGTTTTGTAAATAATTTTATCAAATATAGTGAGATTTTATGCATTTAACGAAACATGAGAGAATTTTGCAATTTTTTTAAGACCGAGGCCGGAAACACCCAAATTCAATCGGCACACGCATCCTACGTGAGGCGAAATAGCATTATTTTGCATTTTCCACTGAACTTGGGACATAAATTGTATATTTTCAAAGAAATTGAAACTAAATCGACGATAAAATAAGTTATGAAACTGAATTTCCTTAATGCTAAAACTGAATCATCTACTCCGCTAAGTCAAACATTCGGATTGAGCTTAGCAAGTTTTTTAGTCAAATTATGGGGGCTAATTATTATATCTAATTATAGTACAACTTTTTTTTTGACAGGTAATTGTAGTACAACTTAGTATTAATTGTTTCCGTCAAAAAAGAAAAAAGTATTAATGGTCATATTATGGGGCCGGGCTAACTAATATATCTATATCTAATCGTAGTAGATCTTAGTACGTGTTAATTAATATAGTACAGTAATTTCCTCTAAATTTATGAATGTTCATTAACTTTCACACTTACTTGAGATTAATTACCTCTAACTTTCACACACAACTTGCCTACTGTCCATTTTTTATCCTATGTATAATATTTAACAGTTCAATCTTTTCAATTTTGGTCCAACTTTCACCGAAAAATCGTGAATGACATCGTTTTCAGTCACACGCAAGTCAAGTGCATCAAATTTGTAGAGTTTAAATTTTAATTTTGATTTAATTTATTAAATTATTTACAAATGTGTAATTTAAATGAATAAAAAACGTAAAAAAAAAAAAAGAAAAAATAGTTAGGGTTAACGTCAACAAGGGGATCAGAAACCCACAAATTTGTATCAACATGTGACTTGTATGTAAGCGTAACGACATTTTCGCAATTTTCCAACGAAAATTGGACAGTCAATTAGTTGTGAGACCAAGAATTGAAAAGTTATTCTTTTAAGACGAAAAATGAAGAGTAGATAAATTATGGGATCCAACCCCCCCTTTTTTTCTCGCGGAGGATGCCTCAAGAGAGTATGGTTGAAAATTTGTTTGAATTATACTTATAAAAATGCTACTCCCTCCGTCCCAAATTCAATTGAACATTTACTAAAAAGGTCCGTCCCGAATTAAATTGAATATTTCCTGAAGTGACAATAAAGCAACTCAATCAGCTTAAATTATCCCTTTCAATTATCTCAATATACACAATATACCATTATTTTACCATTTAACTTAAATAAAAATCAACTTATATTAATAAATAACTCCCACATTAAACTGAGCGCACAGTAAATATTTAATTGATTTTGGAACGGGCAAGTGTTTAATTCCTGCTATAGATGAAACCCAATTCCTACAAGTCTAAGAGACATGTGTAGTTGCTATCTAGCATAAATATAGAGTACGGCGTAATAAAAAACTGTACATCAGCATTGTGGTTGTGGATAACGTTGAGTAATTTATGGTTAAGTTTCTATAAAAGAAGCAAATTATAAACCTATAGCCATATATTCCCTGGAAATTCAAAATTATTCAGCTTATAATGAATTGAAAAACCAAACAGTTACTCGTCCTCTCGCAAACTTTCATCCAGATGTATGGGGAGACCGTTTCCTTGTCTACAAACCTCAACCCAATGAGGTAATTATCAGCTTAATTATACTACTCTATATTTTTGCATTTTTGTATACCTAAATTATCATATAGGGAAAAAAGTTATTTTCGTCCCGTAACTTTATCACCTTTTGGTGACTTTTCAAAAAATAGTTTATAGTAGTTATGGGACTATATCGTTCCAAAAAATAATTATGGGTAAAAAATCGAGCAATTTAATTAGTAGTTATGGGACTGAATCATTCCAAAAAAAAGTTATGGAATTATATCAATATATGTACAAAGTTATGGGACAATTTAAGATTTAAACCCCCGCTTCTATTTCATTCATGTAAGTTATAGGACGAAAATAAAAAAGAGGTAAGTTTCAAGACGAAAATCAAAATTAAAGTCAATAGATTCAAAACCAAAAAGTGATAACTATCATATATAATTTTTTTCTCTCTTTTGGATTCCAATAAGGCTCGTGAGAAACAAGTTGTTGAAGAGCTGAAAGAGGAAGTGAAAAGAGAGCTGAAGGAAGCATCGAAAGGAGTACACGCGGCAGCTGAAGATGGTGGATGCGATTCAACGATTAGGCATTGAATATCTTTTCCAAGAGGAGATTGATGAAGCTTTGCAGAATATTTTTAAAAAGTTTGATGATTTTTGCAAAGATAAGCAAGACTTGTACACCACTGCTCTTAGTTTTAGGCTTCTAAGACAACATGGATACAGGGTTTCATGTAGTAAGTAGTGCATTAGATTTACAAGTCACATATATGCATATTATATATATAATTTTTAATTTTTTTTTTTGCATTTTTGAATTTGGTTAATCCAAATTCTATATTTTCAGGTTTTACATAAATTTTTATTTTGTTCTATTTAAAAAAAAATTATATTCAAATTTTATTTATAATTTAACAATTAATTTATAATTTAGAATTCACTTGATTATATAATTTATTTACTTTAATATTCGTTTTCAAACTAATGAAATTTGCAAAAAAAAAAAAAAAAAAAAGAAAAAGAAAAAGAAAAAAAAGGACCACTTTGAAACATATAAAGGTATCAAAAATATTTTGGATCAAGTCTGATGTTAATCTATGTTTTGTTTGAGCAGATATTTTTGACAAGGATGAAGAAGGTGGTTTCAAAGTGTTTTGGATCAAGTATGCAATTTATCCCGTGTTAATCTATGTTTTGTTTTAAGCAGATATTTTTGACAAGTTTAATGATGAAGAAGGTGGTTTCAAATTCAAGGCTGCATCCGTATCTGAGAGTCCACGACGAGGAAGTTCTTGATCGTGGCAATGTTTTCACAAGAAATTACTTGGAATCGGTTTTGCCAAATTTGAATAATCCGGTTGCAGAACAAGTTCGCCATGCATTGTATCAGTGCTCGAATCGCAAAGAATTTACGCGACTAGAAGCAAGGTATTACATTCCCATCTACGAGCAAACTGCTTCTCACAATCAAGTTTTGCTAAAGCTTGCTAAGTTGGACTTTAAACGTCTGTTACAGTCTATGCATAAAAAGGAGTTGAGTGAAGTTTGTAGGTATGTACTGATATTTATATGGAGTTAATTATTTTTCCGTTTCATAACTTGTCTATTGTCTAATTTTGTTCCAAAAAATGTTCACCTTTTTTCTTTAGTCCCAATTTTACAAAAAATAGTCTAATTTAATTTGGCTCATATTCACCGGAAAATAAAAAAGTAATGTCGTTTTATGCCCACGGGAATATCCAATTTTGTCCTCATAACTTGTGTACTGCCCAAATTTGGTAACAAATTAAATCCTCACGTATGTGACATAAAATGACACTGTTTTTAAATTTTTGGCGATTTTTGGGAACAAAATTTGACAAACTTTTCAAAATTAGGACTAAATCGTAAAGGTAAACTTTTTTGTGACAGAAACATTTGACAAGTTATGAGACAAAAAACAAGTTATTGGAATATCACATGTTTTGTTTATTTATTTATTTATTTATTGTATTAGCATATCTGAGTGTATACATATCCAAACTATTATATATAATTATGCAGGTGGTGGAGAAGTTTAGGGGTGCCAATAAAGTTGTCATATGTAAGAGATCGATTTGTTGAGAACTACTTCTGGGTAGCAGGAATTTATTTCGAACCAGAACATGCTTTTGCTAGGATCATCTTTAACAAACTGCAGATGTTGGTAACTGTATATGATGATACTTTCGACGCCTACGCAACTTTTGAGGAACTACAGCTCTTCACTGAAGCAATCGAGAGGTAACAAACTAACAATGTAATCCATTAATTGACCGAGTTAAAAATATTTTTGGTCCGTAAATTTCACTTTTTTCCGCAAATTCTCCCAAGGTGGTTAAATAAATTCATTTTAGTCTTGTAATTTTGTACGGTGCTCAATTTACGTCCAAGTTTTTGCGAGAATTTTTTTTGGTCCCATAACTTATTTACTGTCCATTTTTCATCCAAAAAAATTTAATTGTCCAATTTTGGTTCCATAACTAAATTGATTGTCCAATTTTGGTCCCATAACTATATTAATTGTCCAATTTTGGTCCATTTTTTATCGAAAAATCGAGAACATCATTTCGATCACATGTAAGTCACGTGCTGGTAAAATTTGGGGGTTTCCTAAACCCTCGATTACGTGAACATTGACTATTTTTTTCTTTTTATTTTTTACGTTTTTTAATCAATTAAACTACACTTGTATAAATAACCCAATAAATTAAATCAAAATTAAAATTTAAAATCTTTAATTTTACGAACGACTAAATTTTACCAGTACGGGACTTGCATGTGATCGAAAATGACATCTTTCGCTATTTTTGGTGAAAATTGGACAATCGATTTAGTTGTGGGACTAAAATTGGACATTTAAATTTTTTGTACGAAAAATGGACAATAGATAAGTTATGGGACCAAAAAACAATTTTTTTTTTCATTTTTTGCCAAACATCGTCCTTTTCGACACATACCTTGATTTGCGAAAAGATGAAAATTATAGGATTAAAAATGAAAAAACAAACGATACTGTTTTGCAAAAAATGGACATAAAATTTGCAATTTAAAGGCTATGAAACTAAATTGAATTTTTTAATTATCTCCCGACGATTTGCCAAAAAAGGTGAAAGTTATACGATCAAAAGTGTTTTAATTTCTAAATGACCCAGCACCCCAGAAAATGAGGTGTACGTTTGTGTGGGTAATTGAGTCGAATGATCTGTCATCTCGCAACTACCTCGTCTCACACAAGGCCTTTTAATTTTATATGTTTTGAGTACTTTATTTTGAATTGATTAATATTGCAGGTGGAGCGTTTCAAGCTTAGATCAATTACCAGATAATATGAAGATAATCTACAAGGCTTTTTTGGAAGAAAAAATTACAACTAGATACAAGATTGAGTAAACCATTACAACCAGATACAAAGTGCATAAATTTGAACTAAAATACGTGGCAATTTAGTTCAAATTAAAGTGCAGAAATTTTTTGCACTTTGTATCTGGTTGTAAGTTTTTGGGTGACTTTGTAGTGGAATGTTTTTCTCCCTTTTTGGAAGTCTTTGAAGAAATTGAGGAGGAAATGACGAAACAAGGAAAATCATATCGGATCAACTATGGAATAGAAGCAGTACGTATATATATAAAAAAAATACACACATATATATCTCAAAGTTCATTATTTAACTACACTTGATGATGATCAGATTAAAATGATAATACGTTATTACTTTGATGAGATAAAATGGAGAGGGAAAAAGGAGATGCCGACAATGGAGGAGTATATGAAGTTTGGAACAAATAGTACTGGGTATACACCTCTAATTGTTCTAGCATTTATTGGCATGGGAGATGTTGTGACCAAACAAGTTTTGGATTGGGTGCTTTAATTCTGAACCTCCTCTTGTCACAGCTATTTTAGTTATATGCAGGTTGTCTGCTGATATTGTGGGGGAGGTGATACTCATGCATTCATTCATACTTACTTTTTTGAATAAAAAGCGGGCATTTAACGCAAGTAAAATTCATTTTTGGTCTCATAGAACACGGTGCCTCATGATTTTGGTCCCAAAATTATTTTTTCATGCAGTTTTGGTCCCACCATGAAAAAATAATTTTAATAAAAAAAATGGTGAGTGTTGGGACCAAAATCGTGAAGTACCGTGTCCTGTGGGAGCAAAAGTGAATTTTACTTGGCATAATGCATTAAAAGACCTCAAACTATTAATATTTTTCTCCAAATGATCTTCAATTTTTTTTAAAATCCCTTCAAACTAATTCTTGTTGATAACAGGAACTCATGAAGTTTGCCGAGTAAGTCAAATGTTTTCTGTTAAAATATAGCTAATCAACCAATTTTAAATGCTACTATATTCAGATGACATTTAAGATTAAATTCTAACAAAAAATTCGTCTCTAAGCGGATTGATAAAAAATGATCTTATATATGAAACAAGAATTATATAGCATAATGACTTTTTTGAAAAAATAAAAATAAAAATTAAGGACTTCGTAAAATAAGAATTACATAGCTTAAGGACTTTTTAAAACAAAAAATAGTTCAGAGCCTTTGAAACAAAGTTAATAGTTCAGGGACGTCTTTTGATGTATTATTCCTAAAATGTGAGTGACATTAATTTGAATTTCATTAATTATTTTCCTTTTTTGAGCAGTTTGAGAGAAAGAGAGAGCACATACCTTCGTTAATAGAATGCTACATGGAAGAGCGTAAAGCATCAGAAGCAGAGGCAATAGATGAATTCAACAAACAAATGGAGTTGGCATGAAAGGACATAAATGAGGCATTCTTTAGGCCAACTAAAATTTTAACCCCTCTACTTTTCCGTATTCTCAATTTCGCCCGAGTACTGGAGGTTATCTACAACAAGGCCGATTGGTTTACACATGTGTTGTGCACCAAAATATGTTGATTACGGATAATAATGTGGCTTAAGGATCTTAGTGACACAAACAATAAATGAGTTACATGGATTGTATTTATGTCGTATGATTGGATTGGAGAATAAGTGTCGAGTAATAATTTTGCAAGAGGTTGGGTAGGATAATAAATTCTCCCCTTTCTTGGTCATAAATGACCTCTATTTATAGAGTTTGGGAGAGTGGAGTTCACTCTCCCGATTTACAAATGTCTAGCGCCGGAAATAGGCCTGTTAAACATTAAATGCTACAAGATTGACATGATGTATCCGGTAGGTCGCGAGAGGTCGTTCGAGGCAGAAAGAACCTCGCGCCCCTGATTTGCACCTCGGCTAGGCTTTCTTACGAGTTTTAAGGATATAACCCTCTTCCGTACTTTGACATGCCGCCTAACTTCATCCTTTACTAGATCTTCTCCTGACTCATTCTTTCTTTAGGGATGGTCGCCTATACCAACTCTCTGACATATGTCTTATCATAATTAATGAACTGAGATCGGACCGCTGCGAGGTCGAGGAGATCACGCCTTGTCCAATCTTCTCTACTATCCTATTGCTTATTTGGCTTCGCTAGCGACGGGCCTGGTTATCGACCCACATTGGGCCGATGTGACTTGGGCCTTGGCCCACCTCGCGCGTTGTGCTCACAACAATAGCCCCTAGGTCGCCTTCTTTTGTTCTTCGAAAAGGGGCGAGCTATCTGATCTTATCCGTTTCTATATCGAGTGCGAGGTGTCTCAACTTCCTGAACACGCGTGGCGGACGCTTCGTGATTTGATGCCAATGATGTTTGCTCGCCTCGACTACCGTGCCTATATGTCTAGGTCATGATGGCGCGTGATGCTCACGTGCCTGCCATGAAAAGTCGTGGCCCGGGATCCGTACCCTAAAACTGGGTCTATAAAAGGCCTCGTTCTCCATTCAGTTTCCCTCTTCTTCCTTCTTGAAAACTTTCAAATTTCTGCTTTTCTATTTTGAGTGTCCGGATTCATACCTTTCACCTTCTTATTTTCCGACGGCCGGGAGTTATTCTTCAGGTAAAGTTCTCCTTCTTTCTCCATTCTTATTCTCTATCACAAATGGCATCTGACGGAGACAGTGTGGCGGAGAGTTCCGCGCCGGTTGAGGTTCGTCACCGTCGTCTGGGTAAGGAGATTGTTGATGTTGACGAAGGTATTGTCAATATTTTCGCCGGAGACCACAAAATCGATTCCGACTCAATCCTTAGAAGTAGTTTCGTCACGGCGGCGTCGGCGTTTGCGGCGGGCAGGGGAATTGGTTCTCGAAACTTCTAGGGCAATTTCGGAGAAAGGGCCGGAGGATGAAATGGTGGAAGAAGGTGAGGAGTTGTCCGTCCAGTCGGTCGATGCTTCTGATTTTATCTTCTTGTTGGAGGAGACGATTCCCAAAGTTTTGAGTGATGACGATGCCGTCGACGAGGTCGATCGGTCTCTCCGACTTCATGAGTATCTCGCTCTACACCGTCACGAGGTCGTTAGAAAACCTGCTCGAGTGAGGAAAGAGAGCGTCTATGCCGCTCGCTTGGTTGATAGTTCGGTGTCCGAGGCCGACCTGTTTAGATGGCGGGACACCTTCCAAGTTCCCAGCGACATCAACTTCTGGGTCCCCGACTATAAAAAACATCATGCCGACCAGCCTCCTGATGGTTGTGTTGCGATCAATTATGACACTATGGTCGCTGGGGTCCAATTCCGCTCCATCCTGTCATCAGCGACCTCCTGAATTTTTGGGGGTTGGCTCCAACCCAAATTCACCCAAATGGTTGGAGTATCATCATTGGGTTGCTGACCCTCTTTGGCCGCATCCAACCGAGAGCTTTCCCGTCGGCCAAAGAGTTAAATTATGTGATCTCGCTGGCGAGGTGTGAAGGATCACAGAAGGAAGGTGGACCGGGGTATTATTATGTCAAATCACGACCTCGGATGAAGGTTATCGAGGATCTCCCGAACAAAGTTACTGGATGGAGGGAGAAGTTCTGGTTTGTAGGTGGAGCCTGGCAGAGTCCGGTTTGGACGGAGCCCGATCTACTTGGATTCCGATCAATACCTCGAGATTATTGCAAATTTAATCGTAAGATGTTTCATTTTTCTCCAATTCTTAGAGTACTGATTTAACTCGTTTTTGTCTCTTCAGGTCCTCCTGCCACCAAGCTTTCCGAGGTATCGCTTCCTTTCCTCACTCGGTTGGTTCATGTTTGCCTGATCGACCTCGACGAGCGATCTCTAACTGTGCTCGCTAGAGAGAAGTGTTGGGAGTTAGCCGGGCTGGTCGTTCCTCCTCGCGGGTCCCTATCGTCCGATCTCCCTGGTAAGTGGGCTTCATACTTTACTTCTTTTTGGACTATTTTTCTCGTACTTTCACTGACCGAGATGTTTTTCTTTCTCTGTTCCAGTTGCTTTGGTTGAAACTATTCGGTTTACTTCTCGGAAGACGATAAGAGCGATGGAGAACATGACTGCTGAAGATATGACCGAGAAGATGGCCCAGGCTATGTAATTGTCTCGAAAAAGGGCCAATCAGAAGAAAGACAAGGAGCCATTAGGTAAGGGGAAGTCGACCGCGGCGATGAAAACCAAGACTAAGGCTCCACTTCGACCTCGGGGATCGAAGAGGTCGGCTGAAGAGGTGTCGGCCCCTGATCAGTCTGTCTAGAAAAGGCGGGGCCTGGTGAATGAGGATGAGCTGCGGAACTCTCCTAGTGGGAAAGTGGTGGTCCCGGGCCAGTTCGGTGTGCCCGATACTGTTGTCGAGATCACGGCTCACCGAGATCGCGAAGCTGGCGATGAAACTTTCCTGGGATGGAGTCCTGAGCTCCGACGTAGGTAGACTATTTTTTCCCATTCTCTTTTTGCGTTTTTGCTCCGGTGTTGGTTTCTATTCATGCTAGCTTCATCTCCAGGTATTGGCTTGATGACGGTGTCTTTCGTGGAGAAGGCACCCGATCATTCCTGTGGTAGCGATCTCCTGCTGATAATGATCTCCGACCGACCTATGTGAAGACGACCTCTGATGATTTGCTAAAATCATGGACTTTGCCTCTGGATGAGGAAGCCCGTACCCAGCAATTTCATGAAAATCTGACCTCGGGTATCGTCCATTCCTGTCGTTCCTTAAATTTCTTTGAGCGATGTCGGGAGCAGTATGATATGGCAAGGAATCAGGTGATCTGGGCTGAGGCGAAGTGCGCCGACATGAAGAAAGAGCTGGAGAAGGCCCGTAAGGAGTTGGATCGGGCAAACAAGGCTAAATGGACTTCCGACGACAAGCTCCAAGAGTTGACCCGATCTCGGGAAGAGTTGGAGAAGAATTTCCAAGCCATCGAGAGACTATTTGCTATGTAAAGAGTATGCCACCGACCTCCTTAAGCAGACCCAGAAACTCGGCGAGGAAGTTCAACGCCAGGCCGAGGTGATCCGAGAAATTCCTGACAAGGTGATGATGCAGCGAAATGATGCCTCCAATATGACATATGTTCATGCCTTTGCCAATGCAATTCATGCGGTCCACCGTCCTGACCTCGACCTCGTGGGTGCCCAAGCCAAGATGAGAGAGATGCTGGCGACCTATATGCGAACCCATACTCCGAATCCTGATGCCCTTCTCCCTATTGCGGATTTGAAGGAGCTCAGATGTGATTTCTCGTTTCTCTCCACTGAAGCCAAATTGTTCGATCCTAAAGAGATACTTTAGGGTATGGTGGTTGAGGATGTGGTCACTGATGAAAGTGGTGGCGAGGAAGAAGGTGGCACTGGCGAAGATGGCGGCAAGGTGGAAGAGGAATCTGCTCGTGAAGAGCATGTTGTTGAAGTTGGTGGAGAAGGGAATCAAACTGGTGTTGAGATTCCCGAGGTCGAGCGATCAGTGCCGAACCAACCCATGGAGGGGACCTCGGATGCTCCGCCAAGTTGATTTCTTTCTAGTTCTTTCTGAGGCAGTATGCCAATTGCCTTCGGGCACTTTGATGTGATCGCCCTTCGGGGTTTTTTATTAAGTTGTTGGGTTGCCCTTCGGGGTGTGTAAGTGTTTGTTGCCCTCGGGTGTTTGTTTTCTTGTTTGAATCTGATATCACTTTCCTTTATTTCTCGCTTTTTCTCATGTACTTTGTCTTCTTAAAAACCTGGGTAACAATCACGATAATAAATCTATTAATCGATAATGATTGTGACCTGATTGCCTTTGAAGTTTTTTTAGCTTTGTCGACTTAGACCGGGTATGCGACCTAGTGGTCGACTTAGATAGGGCATGCGACCGAGGTCGTCTTATAGATGGTATGCGACCTTTTTGCCTTTGAAGTTTTTGGCTTTGTCGACTTAGACTGGGTATGCGACCTAGTGGTCGACTTAGATAGGGCATGCGACCGAGGTCGTCTTATAGATGGTATGCGACCTTTTTGCCTTTGAAGTTTTTGGCTTTATCGACTTAGACCGGGTATGCGACCTAGTAGTCGACTTAGATAAGGCATGCGACCGAGGTCGTCTTATAGATGGTATGCGACCTTTTTGGGATGATTTTACTGAAGACTTTTGAAGATTTTCATTCTATCTCTTTCATTTACGAATCTTTTAACTGAACGAGCTCGTGAGAGGTCGGGGACCAGTCCCCCAAGTTCGTGAATGTAAGAGTTTTATGAGACACTATGAAAAATCTATGACATGTTTTTGTGAAAAGGTTTCTATCTGTTTGGGACATTTTTCATTCGCAAATCTTTTTATTGACCGAGCTAGTGAGAGGTCGGGGACCAGTCCCCCAAGTTTGTGAATGTAAAAATTTGTAATAAACTGCGGTAAATAGAGTAATTCGTAGATAATTGATGACAAACCTTGACTTTACTTTTGATTTTGACATAGTTTCAGAAAATTATGATGCATGACCGAATCTAAAAAGTTACTGATAAAATTTCTTTAGGTAAGTCGCATTCCATGGGTACATCGCGGGAATGCCTTTCATGTCTTCGATTTTGTAAGCCCCATTCGGTAGGAATTTTGAGATTTTCAGTGGGCCTTCCCAAGTTGGGCCAAAAACTCCTTTCTGGACTCCGAGAATTTTCTTTAAAACGAGTTCGCCAACCTTGAATCTTCGGACTTTTGATTTCGAATTGTAGTATTTCTCCGACTTCTGCTTGTAATTTGCGTTTTTCAAGTTGGCTTCCATTCTTCTTTCTTCGAGGAGGTCGAGGCTAAGGGATATGGCGATATCGTTGTCCTCCGTGATATCCTGCGACGTCCGATGTCATTTGACGATGACCTCGGCTGGTATGACCGCTTCTGTTCCGAAGGCTAAAGCGAAAGGTGTTTCGCCTGTTGAGTTTCGGAATGTGGTCCTGTATGACCATAAAATGCTCGGAAGTTTGAAAGCCCATAGTCCTGTTGACTCGATCAGTTGGGTTTTCAAAGTATGCTTGATTATCTTGTTCACTGCTTCAACTTGCCCATTAGATTGAGGGTGGTACGGGGTAGAGAACAACTTTGCGATTTTCCACTTCGTAAAAAAGGCGTCTATCTCGAAACCGTCGAACTACTTTCCGTTGTCCGTAACGATCGCTTGTGGAAGGCTGAAACGACATATGATGTTTTTCCAGATGAATCGGATAATCTTTTCTTGTGTGATTGTTGCCAAAGGTTCTGCCTCTGCCCATTTGGTGAAATAGTCGACTGCAACCACGGCGAACTTTGAGCTTCCTAGGGCCTTTGGGAAAGGACCTATTAGGTCAATTCCCCACTTTGCGAATGGCCATGGATTGTATATCGAGGTGAGCTCTTCGGGAGCTCGCTTGATTGTTGGGGCGAAGAACTGGCACTGTTTGCATCTCTTTGCGTATGCGATTGCATCTTTCCTTAGAGTTAACCAATAGTAGCCCTGTCTGATTGTCTTGTAAACGAGAGACTAGCCTGCAGTATGATTCCCACAATCTCCTTCGTGTATTTTCTTCAAAATTACTTGGCCTTCCTCAGCTGTGATGCACTTCAGCAGTGGTAATGAGAAACTTCATTTGTAAAGTTGTTTGTTGACTATAGTGTACCTCGCTGCTCTTAGCTGTAGTCGGCGAGTTGCGAACTTATCCTATGGCAGTGTTCCTTTCTCTATGTACTCTTTGATGTCGGTCATCCAATTGTCCTCCGGGGCTGCGATCTGAAACACTTCTACTCGGGAGTTTGATGGTCTTGCTTGATTCATCCACATTATTTCTTTTGCTTCGATGGTGTTGCGACCTGTCGAGGGCGTATTGAGCTTGGTGACTGCGATATTGTCCATGTCTGCGGCCCCTTCCGAGGTGGCTAACCGGGCCAATGCGTCTTCTTGCGTGTTGTCAGCTCTCGGCATTAACTCTATCTGTACTTCTTCGAATTTTTCAATGAGGCTCTTTGCTATTTGCTGATACTTTATCATCTGTTCGCCTCGTGCTTCATATTCTCCTAACATCTGACATACGATCAACTGAGAGTCGCTGTATACTTTCAACCTTCGTACACCAATGGCCATTGCCATTTCCAAACCATTTATCAGAGCCTCATACTCCGCTTCATTGTTTGTAGCATGAAAATCGAAACTTACAGCCATCATTAATGATTGTTGCTCGAGAATGATTAGAACTACCCCAGCCCCTGCTCGGGTGCTCGTCGAGGAGCCGTCGATGTGCAATGTCCAAGGGACATCGATGGCCTCTAATATCTTCTCTGGAAAGGTGATCTCGGTGAGGAAATCGACGAGAATATGAGCTTTGATTGCAGTTCGAGGTGCGAAAGTAATCCCGAACTGGCCTAATTCGATGGACCATTTCAACAATCGTCCTGCTGTATCGGGTCGATGCAAGACCTGTCTTAGAGGCATGGTGGTTAAGACTTTGATTTGATGGTCGAAGAAATATTGCCTCAGCTTTCGGACACTCATGATCAAGGCGTATGCGAGTTTCTCGAGGGGTGGATATTTGAGCTCGGCATCATTGAGGGTTTGACTGAAAAAGTATATGGGCAAGTGATACTAACCTTCAGCTCGGACTAACACCGCGCTGAGAGCGGATTCCGAGGCTGTTAGATATAGGAAAAGCTTTTCACCGGGGATTGGCTTTGCTAAAACTTGAGGATTGAAGAGATATACTTTGAGCTTCAAAATGGTGGCCTGGCATTGCGGAGTCCACGAGAATCTCCCTTTCTTCATGGCTTCGAAGAAAGGTTTGCACTTGCCTCCCATTCTGGACACGAATCTGTTCAGGGCTGCGAGGCATCCAGTTAACCTTTGGACTTCTTTGACGTTGAGAGGTGGTTTCGTATCCAAGATGTCTTTGATCTTTGAGGGATTCGCCTCTATACCTCGCTGACTGATGATGTGACCCAGGAACTTTCCTGATCCTACCCCAAAACTGCATTTCTTAGGGTTCAAACGCATGTTGTACTTCCTTAGGATAGCGAAAGTCGTGGTGAGGTGTCTCAGATGTTCTTCTTTCTTTTCGCTCTTTACCACGATGTCGTCGATGTATACTTCCATGGTCTTTCCTATCTCGTTGGCGAACATTCGGTTTACCAGACGTTGGTAGGTTGCCCCTGCGTTCTTCAATCTAAATGACATCATTTTCCAACAATACACGTTCTTCTCTGTTAGGAAAGATGTGTGTTGCTGGTCATCTTTGTTCATGGCGATTTGATGATATCCAGTGAATGCATTCATGAAAGTCATCATCTCGTGCCCGGCCGTGCTGTCAATGAGGTGGTCGATGTGTGGCATTGGGAAATAGTCTTTTGAGCATGCTTCGTTGAGGCCGGTGAAATTGATGCATAGTCGCCAAGAGTCGTTCGCTTTTTTGACTAAAACCGCATTGGTTACCCACTGTGGTTGGTCGGCCTGCTCGATTAATTTATTATTCAGCAGCTTTTCCACATCCTCGGCCAAGGCTGCGTATTTCTCGGGGCTGAACTTCCTTCTTTTCTGAGATATCGGCCTCTTTGTCGGGTTGATGTTTAGCTTGTGGCATGCAACCTCGGGGTCGATGCCGATCATGTCTTCGTGTGACCATGCGAACATATCTATATTTTGCTTGAGGAAATCTATCAACTGAGCTCGCAAATCGTTGGGTATTTGCGTTTCGATGGTCACACTCAACTCTGGTCTGTCGAGGTCGACCATGATTGTTTTGAGCTCTTTGACGGGAGTAGCTCTCTGGCCATTTCTTTCTATTCTCGGATCAAGACTTGACTTTTGTTGTTTGATATCGATCTCTATTGGTTCAAAACCGAGGCGAGGCTCTAAATCTGGTAGCTCCTTTGTGGGTTTTCCCTTTATCTCGACATCAATTTCCATAGGTGTTACACTTGTTTCCATTATATTGTCTATTTCCATTTCATCATTTTTCTTTTCTTTTCGTGGTGGAGTCTGGCTTGCACATCCTAGCCCCATTTTGGGTTTTCTACCATAATAGAAAGCATAATTTAAACTGACACAAGAGTAAGTCAAACACTTCCTTGCTGCGATCTGGTCACCCTTAATGGTGCCAATTTTCCCGTCAGATCCGGGAAACTTAATACAGTAAAAATAAGATGAGGCGGCAACTCTGAACAAAGTATTAAAGTTTGAGGGGATGTCGATGATTACAAAATCCAACTGCCTGGTTGCTTTCACTTCGGTATCCAAAGTCGAGGTGATCTCCACTGATAAGCGAATCATTCCATAGGCCTCGACGGGTTGACTCCCAAACCCTTGGATCCCCCACCGCAAGGTTCGACGTAGGAGTGGAAATTGCCGAGTTGGTCTAAAGTCTTCTTAAAGAGGATGTTGCAGAAAGCTCCATTATCGATCATGATGCGGTGAACCAAAGCCCCCATTATTCTAGCTGATATCACGAGTGGGTCCCAGTTTGGGTAGACCACCCCATCTCTGTCTTCCTCGATGAAAGTAAGTTGCTTCTGGTTTGGAGCGATGGTGTTGACTGGGAGGCAGCTGAGAACGACGTTATCGAGGGCTCGCAGCTCGGCTTTTTGACGACGATTTGAGGTCGCTGGGAGGAAACCTCCGAGAGTTCCCCCTGTCGAGCAGATCATGTGGATTACTCTGTTTCCCGCTCCTTCCGGGATTTGTGGACCTCGCCTCCCCTGGTCGGGTTGGTTTCCAGGCGGAGGCACTCGTTGCTGATTTTGTTGCTGCCTTGGCTTGACAAACCTCTCCACCTTCCCTTCTTCGTACAACTTCCAGAGTTCTCTCTACAGATCACGGTAGTGTTCAGTGGTATGCCCAATGGTATTATGGTAGTCGCAGAATTTCTTCGGATTGAGCTTAGAAGTATCTTGGAGCATTTCTCTGGCAGGTGGGATTTGGTTTCCACCCCTAATGGCTTGGAAAATCTGAGCTGCATTCATGGTTAGTGTTTCGAGAAGCTTGACCTCTCGATAGTTGGGGGGTCCGGGCCTCCGGAAATGCTTTTCAGCTTTTGGTTCAGCCTTCTTGACTTCGACCTTCACCTCATTTGGTTGTTGTTCACCCAAACGTGAGGTTAATATTTCGGCGTTGGTGATCATGATGCCTGCTCGGTACCGGAAATCAGCGTAGCTCGGTGGGTAGTCCTTGTTCATCATTTTCCAGAGTTTTGTCCCTTTTTTCAGACCGTGTACTATTCCTAAAACTTTGGCCTCATCTCCCAGTGGCTCTCCTTCCATAATGAATTGGTCGATGCGATCGATGTAGGCTCTATCTGACTCCTCCTCGAGCTGATGGATGTTCGCCAAACGCTGCTTGGTTCCCTTATGCGGGGTCAGAGATGCGAAGTGAGTAAGGAACAGCTGAGCCATCTGGTGGAAAGACTCAATGGAGGTCGGTAGTAAAGTGCTATACCAGCGGTATGCCTGATCGCCTAAGGTGAGCGGGAAGAGTCAGCACTGGGTTGCATCAGTCGCTCCCATGGAGTTCATGTATGACGTGTATTTGCTCACTTGGTTGATCAGATCTGTGTTTCCGTTGTACTGTGTGACCGAGCTCGCATTGATTTTGATTTGGATTGGGGTGAGCATGACCGTAGGATATAGGGGTGATATCAGAATTTTAGTGGTGACAGGCGTCCCCCCTTTGTTCGCTATCTGCTCTTAAGATCTTTGATGTTCTGAAGGATGGCGGCCATCTGAGGGCTTTCATTATGTCTATCGGCCTCATCCCGGCGTGGGCGAGGTGGAGAGTCCCTGTTCTGTCGGCGAGGGGACGGGGTCCGTCGGCGTCTGTAGGGTGATGGAGTTCTTTTTGTTCTTCGGGGTGAGGGACTTCGCTCGAGTCGATCTTTTGCTGATATCCGTTGCCTGGGTTTGCGCTGGGCTACCGACCCCGAAAAAGATCCTTTGGGTTTGGCATGGTCGCGATGTGTCATTCGGGGTTGGTCCCTCTGAGGCCCGCGAGCTTGGTGTGGGCCACAGCTGAAACTTGCTGAAAATAAGCGTCGGTGGATTGAGTTTGGCCCTTCGTTTGGATTTCGCCGATAGCACAGGGTGTGTTGGGCCCCATGAGAATTGACTTCTTGACTTTCCTTGCGGTGAGGTTTCTCATAGCGAGGTCCCTCATGATGGTGTTCCTTACATCGGGATTGTTCTCGGCGAGGTCCCTCTAGGCGAGGTTCCTCATACATCTGGCCTTTGCCTTTGCTTTCAGCCTTACGGTTCAGGTCGTGGCGCAGGTCGCCAGCGGGAAACTCCATCTCGGCCTGTCTTTTGCGTAACTCTGCAATGGCCTCATTGGTATCTCTCAGGGTACGGATCTGCTCGAGCTTTTGAGCAACTCCGGTAGTGGGTCCTCCAGTTTTGCGGTTGCTAACAACCGGGCCACTAGCCTCCGCTCCGCCTGAGCAACATGAAACTGCTGCTTTTCTTTTAGAGATGAAAGTTGCTTGAGACATGGTTTGAGTTTTTGAGTGATTTGAGTGGTCGTGATGGGTTTGTGTGGAAGATTCGTGAGGAATACTCCAATGAGAAAATGCTAAGAACTTAGCTTTGATATTTCTTAAAGAGTACCCTCCTTCTAGCGCCAATTGTTGTGCACCAAAATATGTTGATTACGGATAATGATGTGACTTAAGGATCTTAGTGACACAAACAATAAATGAGTTATATGTATTGTATTTATGTCGTATGATTAGATTGGAGAATAAGTGTCGATTAATAATTTTGCAAGAGGTTGGGTAGGATAATAAATTCTCCCCTTTCTTGGTCATAAATGACCTATATTTATAGAGTTTGGGAGAGTCGAGTTTGTTGGGGAACGAATTTCCTGGATCTATTCGGGATGAATATTTAAATACAAATTTAATTCTAACAATTATTACTAGTATGAATTAATCCTATATTAATTCAAATAATAATTCAACAACAAATCATGCATATAAACAGTTCACGTAAATCCTACGCATGCGGAATTACTACGAGTTTACGTGAACTTACCTCTTGGAATGACAATGGTCTCGTAGATGAAAACACACCAAAAAGCCTTCCCAAGTATTCCCTAGTCCTTGCTCGACAATCCGGTGGAAGGATTCTCGCGAATAATTAACAAAAGGAAAAATAAACTTTGTTGCACCACTTTCGTGGATTTACTAATTTTTCCAGCACATGGAATTGTACTTGGGAATGAAAGAATCATCCCCAATTTATAGATGGGTGGTGGTTGAAAATTTGGGGAAAAAACAATGTGGGAAAATTTTTTCTTGATCTCCAAGAAATCTTGAATATATCTCATATATTCTTTTCTCCATAATTAAAATATTCCACAAAAAATCCCACCACATCTTGTTATGGATTTTTTGAAATTAAGGATCAAGATTCCAAGATTTGGATCTTCTTGAATTTATGAGATATACTTGTATTCCAAGAAATATATATCTTTCATAATATCTTTTCAAGAAAATCAAGAAAATCAAGAAAATCTTTCTTTCCCTCATATTTCAAAATTTTCGAAATTATTCTATATGAATAACCAAGTGGGAGATTACTTGAATTTAATGAGATAATCTTGTATTCCAAGAATACATATCTTCATTCCATAACAAAATTCAAAGAAAATCTTTCTCCCCTTTTATTCATAATTTTCGAAAAAAACAAGGAAAAATAGGCAACTAATTTATTTTATTTTTAAACACCTTTTTCAGTTATTGGACTTTATGTTGGGCTACTTGGGGGGCCTTTAGGAGAATTAAGATTGGACCTTCCGATGGATCTTGAATTATCAATATTGAGCCACAATATTATTCAAGCCCATAAATATTAATTAATCCCACTACATAATTAATATTGCACTATCCATCTTAACCCATATTATAGTCAATATGGCTCCCGGTTATTATTTCCCGTGTTTAAGATTATCTAGCCCATTAATTAATTCAAGCCACTGAAATAACTTTTCATTAATTAATATCTTTTTATCCTTGGTAAAGGAACGGTTCAACATTATTACTCATACCGGAAACTAGTTCCACTTGCAAGATTTGGTATGATAAAACTTATGAACCTCCCAAGGGGGCAAATCGAACATCGCGTGATTTTGCACACACGATTCTCTCAGATTAAATCTTAGCAACACATGTGACCAATAATATTGCCCAAGATATAAAGTATTGAATCTCATTGATTCTCTACCCGTAATAAGTCAAAGCAATACTTACTAACCACACGCGATCCTATTTAAGGGATTTAAGATTAAGAAATAACGAACCATTGAGGTCTAATTCTTCCTAGTTCGGATTCGAAGAATTTGTCCTCCTCATGGTCCTCTTCAATTGCACTAGACATGCACTAGTGTAATCTCTTCGTCAAGACAAGCCAATCTGAGCGTTACACTTCAACCTTTCACGATGGATTGTTCATTTCCATCTAGGTCGTGAATGGTGTACATTTGGTTACAAGGGACTGTCAATTTAATCTGCTGTGATCTGGTATCACTAAATTAACTACAATGTAACACGTACTATTTATTGAACAATTATGCAGTAAATATATGTAACATTCGATGATATTTACAACATCAGTGATAAACAATTTAATTCAGTAACTAAGTTCGAAATTCAGTTTGATTATACAAAGTAAAAGCATACTTTCCAAGATAATCCCAACAATCCCCACTTATACTCAAAAGTCCGCTTTTAAGTATACTACAACATGTCTCGTGTAGATCCGTGACATATAATGTCACCTACACGAACCTAATAATGTCTCCCACTTATACTCAAAGCAGATTGGCAACGGTCTTGACACCCATCCCTTCCACATGTCTCTCGAATGTATTCTGAGACAGACCCTTTGTGAATGGATCGACTAGGTTGTCTTTCGACGCGATCTTTGCCACCTTATATCTCTCTCTTAACGATATCTCGTATAAGATGGTATTTCCTTTCAATGTGTTTGTTGGCCTTGTTGGCTCTTGGTTCCCTTGAATTTGCAACTGCTCCGACATTGTCACAATAAAAAGTGATTCTTGGGCAAATTTAACTACATCCAAGTCCACTAGGAAGTTCTTGAGCCAAACCGCTTTTTTCATTTGCCTCGCAAGCAGTCTACATATTCGCTTCCATGGTAGAATCTGCGACGATTTTTTGCTTAACGCTTCTCCATGTCATGGCTCCTCCCCCCATGCAAAACACACTACCGGAGGTAGATTTTCTGGAATTTAAGTCTGATTGGAAATCCGAGTCCGTGTAGCCTATGGGGATTAGACTATCTGACTGATAAACCAACACTCTATCTCGAGTTCTTTTCAGAAACTTCATAATTTTTTTTACTGCCGTCCAATGTTCTTTCCCCGGGTTACTTTGATATCTTGCCACCATGCCAAGCCAGAAAGCGGATATCCCGGTCTCGTCACAAAGATTGCATACATAAGGCTTCCGACATCCGAAGCATAAGGAATGCCTTTCATGTCATCTATCTCCCTTTGTGTCTTAGGGCACATTTTCTTGGATAGATGGATTCCATGTCTGAAAGGTACGAAGCCTTTCTTGGAATCCTGCATGCTGAATCGTTTCAAGACAGTGTCTATGTATGAAGCTTGCGATAAGCCTATCATCCTTTTCTTGCGATCTCGAGTGATCTTGATCCCAAGGATGTGCCCGGCTTCCCTAAGTCCTTCATATCAAACTGTTTTGAAAGCCATGCCCTTACGTCTGATAACACCTTTACATCGTTCCCGATGAGCAGAATGTCATCTACGTATAGTACTAAGAATACCAATGCAGTTTCGACACGCTTTTTGTACACACAACTTTCGAACTCATTTTGATCAAACCCATAAGATTTTATAACATGATCAAAACATTGGTTCCAAGCTCTGGATGCCTGTTTGAGTCCGTAAATGGACTTCATGAGCTTACAAACTAGGTGTTCTTGGCCCTTTTCAATGAAGCCTTGGGGTTGTTGCATATAGATTTCCTCATCAAGACTTCCGTTAAGGAAAGCTGTCTTGACATCCATTTGCCAGATTTCAAAATCGAGATGCGCAGCAATCGACAAGAGAATCCGGATGGACTTGAGCATTGCTACAGGTGAAAAGGTTTCCTCATAGTCGATCCCTTCTTTCTGAGTATAACCTTTTGCCACAAGCCTTGCCTTGAAGGTTTCCACCTCCCCGTCCGATCCCCTCTTTCTCTTGTATACCCACTTGCAACCAATAGGTTTGACCTCATTAAGTGGTTCGACTAGCTCCCACACTCTGTTATGATCCATAGACCCCATTTCTGCTTTCATTGCCTTTTGCCAAGAAACCGCATCCTTGTCTTGGATTGCCTCATCATATGTCCATGGGTCTGATTCGTCTTGACCGGGGATCAAGTCCGAGGACTCTCCTATCCCCATGAATCTCTCGGGCTGTTTCACAACCCTCCCACTACGACGAGGTTCCGGTTGTATAAGTGTGTTGTTTGGTATGTCATCTTGTACAGTTGGCAACGAGGTTAGCCCCCTTAGCTCATTTAAGGTAATCTCACTTCTGGGTCTTCTTTCGTTCATATAGTCTTCTTCCAAAAATCTAAAGTGGGTGCTTATTACCACCTTTTGATCTTCGGGACCATAGAACATACACCCTTTTGTTCCCTCGGGGTATCCTATAAACAACCTTAATTATGATCGAGGATCCAATTTCCTGGCTTCCTTGTCCAACACGTAGGCCGGACACCCCCAAATTCTCATGTGTCTCAAACTAGGCTTGCGCCCGGTCCACAATTCTTTGGGAGTTTTGGGAACCGATTTAGATGGCACCAAGTTCAGAATGTAAGCCGCTGTTTCCAAGGCATGACCCCAGAACGACTTGGGAAGATCCGCATAACTCATTATTGATCTAACCATTTCCAAAAGAGTTATGTTTCTTCGCTCTGCAACCCCATTTTGTTGAGGGGTTCCGGGTGCAGTTAGCTGGGATGCAATCCCTTCATCTGACAAGTAGTTCAAAAACTCATCGCTGAGGTACTCGCCTCCACGATCAGATCGTAGAGACTTGATACATTTTTCCCTATGATTCTCTGCTTGAGCCTTAAATTCTTTGAATTTCTCAAAGGTCTCAGATTTATGCTTCATAAGGAAAATATAACCGTACCTCGAGAAGTCATCAATAAAAGTGACGAAATACTCATAACCTCCTCTTTCTTTGGTTGACATTGGACCACATACATCTGTGTGAACAATTTCTAACACTTCTTTGGCTCTATTCCCCTTGGCTCCGAATGCCCTCTTGGTCATTTTACCCTCCAAACATGATTCGCAGGTTGGAATTGGTTCAACTTGGAGAGACTCCAGTGAACCGTCTTCTACCAACCTTTGGATCCTCCTTGGATTAATATATCCCAATCTTAGATGCCATAGAAGTGTTTCGTTCACGTCTGATGAACGTTTTCTTTTGTTGGAAACAATTGATGTGTTATAGGATGCATTTCGTGAGTGGTGTGCACAGTTAATTGTATAGAGATTACTTGACAATGTTCCATGACAGATAAATTTATCATAAAGAGAAATGGTAACAACTTTATCAAAAATAACCGAATATCCATCAAGGTAAAGTTTAGAAACTGAAATTAAGTTCTTTCTAAAATTCAGAACGTAAAGTACATCTCTTAAAATTAAAACTCTGTCTTCAAAGGACAGGTGCACTTCTCCCACTGCTTTAGCTGCCACTCTCGTAGCATCGCCCAGTGTGATGAGGATCTCACTCCCACTAAGTTGCCAGGTACGCTTGAACCCCTGTAAAGTGAAACAAACATGATCAGTTGATCCCGTATCCACCACCCATAAATGGGAGGCATACGCCGCTAAGCAAGTTTCAACAACTAGTGCGTGAGAATTACCTTTTTTTCCATTCCTTTTGGGTTTGGAACAGGCTGACCTCCAATGTCCTTTTTCACCACATTTGAAGCACCTCTCCCTAACTGGCTTGCTCACTCCTCCACCTCCCTTCACCTTTTCTTTGCCATTGGCAACACTTGAGTTCACTTGCTTGTGGTTTTTGTCCTTTTTCTTGTTCTTACCACCCCTTGGCCTAGAAGAAGAAGAAGGTCCATTTGCCACCAAGGCTTGGCTCTTTTACCCCAATATCACCTCTGCCGAGACCAAAGCTTGCAATAGATCAGGCATCGAGAACTTCTGATTATTCATCTGGTAGTTCAGCCTGAACTGTTCAAAAAATTTTCGGCAGAGAGTGGAGCACGAAATCGATTTGGGTCTCGATGTCGTATTCAGCGCCAAGTACCTCAAGTTTGTTAAGGTGAGCCATCATCTGGAGAACGTGCTCCCTTACGGGCGTTCTCTCCACCATTTTCATAGAGAGCAAGTGCCTCATGGTGATTTGACGAGCCACACGGTTCTGATGTTGAAACATCACTTTAAGACTAGTCATGATGTCTGCAGCGGTCTCAACGTTCTGGTGTTGGTGTTGCAACACATCTGACATAGAAGCCAAGATGGTACACTTTGCCATTTCGTTGGAACGCTCCCAGTCAGCATACTCTTTCTTAACCATTTTAGTTGACTCATCTTTTGGCTTTTCTGGTTTAGGTGTAGTGAGAACCCAGTTATGGCTTTGTGCAGTGAGGACAATAGTAAGTTTACGATTCCAATCAATGAAGTTTTCACCAGTAAGCAAATTGTCTTTAAGTATATTGAACAGTGGATTAAAAGGTTGCGACATGATGAACTGAAATAAATAATAATATGCATAAGCACAAATATATCACAACGTTCGATCACATGTTTCATATTAAAATCTAAAAAAAAAATATGAACATGAATCAGCCAACATCTCAAAACAGTTTAAATAAGCCACGTGGGGTGGGTCATTATTTAAACGCATTCAAGCAGGTTACAAACAAGAACAGTTACAAACCTTTAACAACTAGATTAATAGTTGGCTCCAACTTGACCAATATAAAATTGACAGGGACTTCGGGGAAGTATATGCATATAAATTTTATACCTAAGTAATAACCATGATTAAATACAGAATTATTATTTTGCTTTGAACGAGCCTCATGGGGAGGGTCATCGTCGCCACTAGTAATAATCCACAATCATCCATTTGGAATTTATTCATGTGAAAGCTATCTTTTGACCGTCCCGTGGGGGAAATTTCTCCAAAAGAATTCACAAATAAATAAATCATGGAGATCAAAATTAATTCAATTTTATTATTCATAAAATTGTCAATTAATTGTTTATGCATACTTAGTAATTTTCGAAAGTGAGATTTTTCAAAACATTTTCTCATGCATTGCAAATTTAAACACGATTTAAATAAGCATAAAATAATGCATAACATCAAAACAAAAAATTAAACATATTGGGCAAATATATCCAATTGTCATGGTTAATTTTTGTCATGTCTTGATCTTGAGAAATCGTCTTCATAGCCTTCATCGTTCGTCTCGAAAAGCTCCCACTTGACCGTCTTAAAAAAAATGCCTTGTCAAGCCACGTCATCGACCAGCTCGCGGGTCGGAGTCCCCTCGTAGCACTCCCCCGGCCGTGTCGAGTGGCGTCCGTGGCTTGGCAAAAGCTCCGTCGCGATGTCGCCTGCGAGATCACGCTCCGCTTCGGCAAAGCAAGCCGGCGGTTCTCGCAAAAGCGCCCGCGCATCTAAGCGCAAGCCGCGCGCCCACCCATGCCGATCCGGCTGATGCGATGCCCTCGCGCCCACGGGCGCTTCATATTTGATAACTGCGCCGCGACCCACCTCGATCGCAAGGCTCGGCCAGCGGCGGCCCTTCCCCCGCCCCAGCGCGCCCGGCGGCGTCCGCAGGCGTGCCTCACGCGCATGACGATGTCAGCTTACACCTCCAGCGATTCTGATTCCGTCTTTTAATTCTTTGTCTCCGCCTCCGTTTCCGATCCGGTTACAATTTATTTTACAAAAATAAATAAACCTAGATCTAGACTAGTCTATTACATTGATCAAATCAAACAAATTTTAATCTACTCGTGAATTTTCTCACGAGGCAAAACGAATTCGAACGAATCGAATTAAAAAAAAACAATTTATATGCATGCATAAATAAACACATTAAATTCCATGACAATTGGATTCCTGCAAAAAAGATCTAGCAATTCTACTATCCAATTTCAAATTTAATGAAAGCGAATTAAATTACAATTTAAAGATCAGAGCCCGAAACCGAGGCTCTGATACCAATTGTTGGGGAACGAATTTCCTGGATCTATTCGGGATGAATATTTAAATACAAATTTAATTCTAACAATTATTACTAGCATGCATTAATCATATATTAATTCAAATAATAATTCAACAACAAATCATGCATATAAACAGTTCACGTAAATCCCACACATGCGGAGTTACTACGAGTTTACGTGAACTTACTTCTTGGAATGACAATGGACTCGTCGATGAAAACACACCAAAAAGCTTTCCCAAGTATTCCCTAGTCCTTGCTCGACAATCCGGTGGAAGGATTCTCGCGAACAATTAACAAAAGGAAAAATAAACTTTGTTGCACCACTTTTGTGGATTTACTAATTTTTCCAGCACATGGAATTGTACTTGGGAATGAAAGAATCATCCCCTATTTATAGATGGGTGGTGGTCGAAAATTTGGGGAAAAAATAATGTGGAAAAATCTTTTCTTGATCTCCAAGAAATCTTGAATATATCTCATATATTCTTTTCTCCATAATTAAAATATTCCACAAAAAATCCCACCTCATCTTGTTATGGAATTTTTGAAATTAAGGATCAAGATTCCAAGATTTGGATCTTCTTGAATTTATGAGATATACTTGTATTCCAAGAAATACATATCTTCCATAATATCTTTTCAAGAAAATCAAGAAAATCTTTCTTTCCCTCATATTTCAAAATTTTCGAAATTATTCTATATGAATAACCAAGTGGGAGATTTCTTGAATTTAATGAGATAATCTTGTATTCCAAGAATACATCATTCCATAACAAAATTCAAAGAAAATCTTTCTTCCCTTTTATTCATAATTTTCGAAAAAAACAAGGAAAAATAGGCAACAATTTTATTTTATTTTTAAACACCTTTTCCAGTTATTGGACTTTATGTTGGGCTACTTGGGGGGCCTTTAGGAGAATTAAGATTGGACCTTCCAATGGATCTTGAATTATCAATATTGAGCCACAATATTATTCAAGCCCATAATTATTAATTAATCCCACTACATAATTAATATTGCACTATCCATCTTAACCCATATTATAGTCAATATGGCTCCCGTTTATTATTTCCCGTGTTTAAGATTATCTAGCCCATTAATTAATTCAAGCCACTGAAATAACTTTCCATTAATTAATATCTTTTTATCTTTGGTAAAGGAAAGGTTCAACATTATTACTCATACTAGAAACTAGTTCCACTTGCAAGATTTGGTATGATAAAACTTATGAACCTCCCAAGGGGGCAAATCGAACAAGCGTACTTGCATACGATTCTCCGTATTAAATCTTAGCAACACATGTGACCAATAATATTGCCCAAGATATAAAGTATTGAATCTCATTGATTCTCTACCCGTAATAAGTCAAAGCAATACTTACTAACCACACGCGATCCTATTTAAGGGACGAAGATTAAGAAATAACGAACCATTGAGGTCTAATTCTTCCTAGTTAAGTTCTGAAGAATTTGCCCTCCTGTAGGTCCTCTTCAGTGCACTAGACATGCACTAGTGTAATCTCTTGGTCAAGACAAGCCAATCTGAGCGTTACACTTCAACCTTTCACGATGGATTGTTCATTTCCATCTAGGTCGTGAATGGTGTACATTTGGTTACAAGGGACTGTCAATTTAATCTTCTGTGATCTGGTATTACTAAATTAACTACAATATAACACGTACTATTTATTGAACAGTTATGCAGTAAATATATGTAACATTCGATGATATTTACAACATCAGTGATAAACAATTTAATTCAGTAAATAAGTCCGAAATTCAGTTTGATATACAAAGTAAAAGCATACTTTCCAGTATAATCCCAACAGAGTTCACTCTCCCGATTTACAAATGTGTAGCGCCGGAAATAGGCCTGTAAAACATTAAATGCTACAAGATTGACATGATGTATCCGGTAGGTCGAGGGAGGTCGTTCGAGGCAGAAAGGACCTCGCGCCCCTGATTTGCACCTCGGCTAGGCTTTCTTACGAGTTTTAAGGATATAACCCTCTTCCGTACTCTGACATGCCGCCTAACTTCGTCGTTTACTGGATCTTCTCCTGACTCATTCTTTCTTTAGGGATGGTCGCCTATACCAACTCTCTGACATATGTCTTATCATAATTAATGAACTGAGATCGGACCGCTGTGGGGTCGAGGAGATCGCGTCTTGTCCAATCTTCTCTACTATCCTGTTGCTTATTTGGCTTCACTAACGACGGGCCTGGTTATCGACCCACATTGGGCCAATGTGACTTGGGCATTGGCCCACCTCGCGCGATGTGCTCACAGCAATGTTGGTCCTGAAATGCAAACTTACATCAAACAACTCTACATTGATCCTCTTCCATAACAACCAACAACCCTCAATTTTAAATAAATAGTGATCATTCACTTTTAAAATAAGTAGTTTTATAAAATTTAATACTTATATTTCTGTATCGATCGAGATCAAATAGTCTCACATGGGTCATGACACGGTGAAGGCTATTAGTTTGTGATAATATATATGTTGTACCCATTCTATGTACGGGTTATTTCCATGCTACACTGCTAGCGGCACTGCCCGTCAATGCTTTAACATATTGTACCACATGCATTAACGTGTTGCACTGTACAACATATTAAGCATGTGGTACAACATGCTAGCATAGAATTAAAAAACATGTGGGCAAAGTGGGTATGTTCGCATGATCACCCAGAGAGACCAAATAAAGCAAGGACAACTTGTCAGCATTTAATGCTATCTTTATCTTTCATGGCAGCTCATGGTTGCTAATTGTATAAATAAGACATGTAATCTATTTGTGAAGAGATTCAGAAATTTAATACCAAAAAAGCCTTATATCTCAATTAATACCTTTCACTTTAACCAACTGATATTTTTCGGGAAAAATATTTTTTTAGGACAATAACGTTAGAGGGATTGTGTTTTAAGGACAATAATTTTATTGACTTAGAAATGTAGGATAATATGTTTTAAAATATGTAAATATAAGACAATATATTTCAAAATCTTTAAATGTAGGAAAATTGAGCCCGAATAAGTCCAAATCAGGCTGAAATATCATGTGAGATTCGGGCTCGATTCTCCTACATATACATATTTTTAAAACATATTGTCCTATTTTTACAAATTTTAAAACATATTGTCCTATATTTACAAATTTGAAATATATTGTCCTACATTTTCAAGCTCGTAAAATTATTATCCTTAAAATACAAACCCCTAAATTACTGTCCTTAAAAAATATTATTTCCGATACTTTTCATATTGATTACACTTTTCTCAAGAATATTTGTGTCAATTGTCTTTTAGCTTGAACCTATCTTCATTCGACAAGTGTCCTACTAGATTCCTCTTTCATTCCTTATACATCCATTCTAAAAAACCTCAGGAGAAAGGGTGCAAATGGGAAACGGTGCAGGTTTACCAATATCTCATTATGGTGTTTCTACTTTAACTGCATGCTTCAGATTTTCTCAAGAACTTATTGAGTAAATTGCAGAAATGGTCCCATGTGAATTTGTCCTCATGAAAATGGTTTTTTTTTTTTTTTTTATCAAAAATAGTCCCATAGAATTTTACAAGCAAAAAACACATGAATTTTTGGGACAAAATTTGTTTTTTTTCTAAATTCTCTTGGGACCAAAATTGTTACATAAAAATCGAAGGGGACAATTTCTACAAAAAAAAAGGACAAAAAAAGAACGTGGGACTAAAACTGCAGATGAAAAATTCTCAGAGGACTACTTCTACAATTTACCCATAACTTATAATATGTGTCTCATATATTAAAAAAAAAGAAATTTTTTTGATCAGTGTCTCTCAATTTGCTAGAGATAACAAAGTTTTCTATAAATGTCACCCTTCATTTTGTGATCTTGACCAATGGAGACCTGTATATTATTTATATATCAGAGATTAATTGCTGAGACTAGATCATTCAGCAGAGAAAAGTCTAGTTCGAGATGGATCGCAGAACTTATTAATAAACAGTACTATAGAATTAAATTGCATGTTGCATCAACTTATTAGTAGAATACCTAGAGACCAATCGACTCTTATTTTTATTTTTCTATTTAAAAACATATTATTCGACAAGCAATACTGTAATGAAATCGAAGTAAATGAAATAATATATAAACATATGTTATTTTTGAACCCCTTCAATTTCAGAATTTTTGCAGTGGTGGAATGCTCTGTTGGTGCCTGAAGAAATTGTGTGGATCAACTTTGGTTTTGACCCAAACAAGCCGATCAAAATTGTTCTTGAAATATCTGACACCCCAAATGCTTGCTTGTGCAACACTAGTCTTTCCCACGTCGTTATTGACTCCAATGTCAAGATCTCTGTAGTTCTGGTATGCACCCCTCGGGTTCTTTGACACGTATGGAGTCATGTAACGGGAGGCCCTGTTAAGCCATTTTACGAATCTATCTGTATTTTGAGCATCGTTTGCTTGCCAGTAGACTGTATGAAAGACATGATACAAGTTACCAGCCCTATGAGGATAAGCAATGGCCGATTCTGGTATTTCAGCCATTATTCCACCGTATGGAACGAAAGAAACATGTGGTGCTATTTATAAGCCTTTATTTGAGGGGCATACCTCGTTTTGATAATCATCATATTCAAAATCTTCACATTAATTTCTTTATTTCTAGAAAGTCTTCTGCGCGGATTTATATTTTTGGGAAAGAATTGCAAATTCCACAGAAAAAAAAATCCTATTTCTTTTCGTTCTATTTTAAAACTTTAAATTTCTTTTCTGAACTCAAACAGAGTCTTCAGGAACATGATTTAATATACGTCATTTATATTAATTCGATGGAAAATTTATGTTCTTTCAATCTTTATTTGATCATTTTATTTGAATTTTTACTTTGCATTTCATTAAATTCACTTTTATAATGGTAATCTAGTCGAGATCAGAATATTAGCTGGTCTAAATATCTAAATTCTAAGTTCGGAGATTGATATTTAATGTTTGGTAATTTCATTAAATCCACTTTCAACCTCCAACTATCTAAATTGGGAAAGGGTTGACTCTGGTTTTAATCTATTCCTATGTTAGTAAGATTGATATTAAATGTTTGGTCAAGTAATTCACCGGTTAAATGACTAAGTCTTTTCATGTGTCATCAACACCATAATTCCACAAATATGACTTTTTTTAAATATTCAAATATTCCGTTTAACTTAAATTAAATAAATCAATAAATCATTAATTTTGTGGATTTCATGTATGGGTAAATTGTCGACTTGATCGATCTCAAGTGATTGGGTCCAAAACAGTTTTGGTGCCTATCTATGATGCACGGATTCTTCTAAAAAAATCACCGTGCAGTGTTGAATAGGCTTAGGATGCAGATGCAGGTGCAGGTGCAGGTGCAGGTGCGATTCACGTTGGATTCCACCGGATACATCACGTGTCAAATCCATGAATAATTTTTTCAAAAAAAAATTAGGATACGTCGTATACGCGTATCCAGTGCGGAAAGGGTGCATGAGCGATTACTTTTTTAAAAAAAATCATTTTTTTTTCAAGACTACAACATTAAATGGTCATGTTGTTTTAAGTACTAGATGTGTTATTTCAAATTCAATTGAATATTATTATGTAATATAACTTAAACTGATAATATATCACTTGGTTTTTAATTGAATTCCTAAGTATAACGTATTTATTGAGCTGATGTTATTTGAATTGTTGTTTTCTTACTTAATTTCATTAAATTATGTAAAATGTTTAAATTTTATAAGTGTTCTATATAATAAAATATAAATAAACAGACGTATCCTAGCCGTATCGCAACCTAATTTTTTTGAAAATCCCTATCCCCGTACCCGTATCTTATCGTCCCCGCCCCCGCACCTATGCAACATAGGTTCCTACGTTTCATATTGATTTTTTTTTAGCAATTTTATTCCCAGCCGTTAGTCAAATTGATGGAAATTGTTAGTTGACCAAAAATTTATGAGACTAAAATGTAAAATGAAGAGAAATGACACAAAAACTTAATTAATTACAAAATATATATATATATATATATATATATAATTTAAATATGACTATAAAATACAAAAAAATATTTTTGTAAACTAAATAATAATTTATATAAAATTCTTGAAAATTGTATATATATATAATATAAATTATAAAAAACAATGAATAAACTTTTTCAAATATATATATATATATATATATATATATATATATATATATAACATCTCAAAATTTTAAATAATATATATAATATGTATACAATTAGTATAAAATCTAAGAATTTTAAATATATCAATAACCTTTATATAATTTACTTTCTAAAAAAATCAAACCAAATAATAATTTATCTAAGATTATAACTAATACAATTTATATTAGATTATTTGATATTTAATTTTCTAACCAAATAACTAATTTTTTTTTTAATTATGAAACAACTAATGTACTATTTAAAATACACACGAAATACAAATTAGTTGCCCAACGCAACTTTCTCTACTATCGTCATTGACTCATTGTCATTAGCCTATCACAAAACTCATATGCAAGTATATTCATGGTTTTCTACAAACAAGTAATTGAATGAATATAAAACAATAAGTCATTGAGTTAATTTGTGGATCTGATTTGACGTTGACTACTATGCAAGTATATTCGTGACTTTCTACAAATAGTTTAAATACATATATCACCATCAATGTAATTCATAAATCGTTAAATGGCCAGTTAATTATAGAAAAATATTGTCAAGTGTGGATAACTTAGGTGGTTAAATCCCAATAATTTGAGATTAGACACGGAGAGAGGAATATATTTATTCCTCTGGGAGTTCGAGACACGGAGAGGGAATATATTTATTCCTCGGTTTGGTGGTTCTTAAACGAGATCTTGTGATGATTGCGATTCGAGTTGCAATTTTTGGGTGGTCCTCTCTTGTGGTGATTGTGGTTCGATCGCAATGATATAAAATGATGATGTTAGTATTTCCGATGATAGAAGAAATTATTATAATTGATTCTCCCCTTTCAAAAAATTATAGAAACTTTCACTACAAAAAGGTGCGTTTTATTTAAATTAGCTGACGGTTTGAGCGACGGTTTTCCCGATTTGTCAAAGTTTTGACGGGTGGTTCCTTATCCGATTCATCGACGGAGAGTCGAATCGACATTGGTGACTTTTGCGAAAATGAAGGTTTGTTGGGAGGAGATCCGCCATTGGGAGAGTGTCATTAATTTTGATAGACGAGATCGGTTTTTTGTGATGACCCATTTGTTTCATCAACCAAATTAGAAAGCAATACAAACAAGTCTCGTTCATCGTATTCTTCAATAGTTGATATTTATTTATATTTAATTTTATTTTATATAATTTTAATATATAAATTTCACATTTTGTGATGGTGATTGTGGTTTCGCTTCATCTGCCTAACGGGTTTGTTAATATAAAATGAGTGTTGTTGTTTTATTGATAATAATTATATAATTAATTAATTGATAGAAGAAATTATTATTTATTTTTTGATTGTTATAGTATATTACCTTTCAAAAAAATTATAGAAAACTTTCACTACAATTGTAAAAAAATATTTTATTTTAATATATATTGTTAAAATTAATTTAATTAATTATTGTATTACGAAATATAGAAACAAAACGTGGAGTCCCGTCGAGACCGATGTAGTTTACAAGGCATTTCGAAAGTTTTCAACCGCGTTACCAAGATATGATTTTAGTCAAACCGGATTGGATTTATCAAGAAATCACAATATTTAGGGCAATTCCCTTATAGGATGTTATTTTAATTATGTTATGAAAATTTTATGTTTTTGTTTTTAATTTTTAATTAGCATTGAACAATTTTAATTTATGTTTTTTTTAAATCGTGACGGTTATTTAAATTAAATTCCATCGCTAAAACGTCGGTTCATCGCTACTAGCGACGATTTCTAGTGAGTCGAACTCGACATTATTAGCAAAAAACAAACAAAAACCGAAAATCAACTATACCTTAGATGCGAAAATCAAATGAAGTGTAGAGGAAAGATATACTCCTCGAGGATGATTTTTGATGCGGTTGGGATATTTTAGTTTTGATTAATTATGGGAAGCTAGCGTGTCATTAATTTTGAAATCAAAACATTATGAACTTTACACAACGATGAAATAATGTAACGGCGGTTTTTGTACAAAAACCGTCGCTAAATCTAAATCTATAAATAAAATGTTAACCAAAATCCTAAACCTATAACCCTAAACCTTCATCCTAACCCCCATTTGATTTTTCATCAACCAAATTGAGAAAGGCTTTAAAGAACAAAAATACAAACAAGTCTCGACAAATGCCTTGATAGGATTTCATAAAAAGGGAGAGTATTCTTCAATATTCACATGGGCACATGTGTTGCATATTTTTAATTCCGATGGTTTTTTTTTAGACACACAAGGTGCATATTTATTTATATTTAATTTTATTTTATATAATATAATTAATATATAAATTTAACATTTTATTTAGATGGTTCACCAAGATACATGTTTCTTACAAAAAGATAAGTATGGTGACATTCTGCTTCATCCAATTTATAGAGGCCAAGCAAGGATACCAATTTCCATTTCAAGAAGCCTATGGTTTGTTAATCAATATTGTTAATGGGAGCGTAAGTTGTTGTTGTTTTATTTCGATAATAATTATATAATTAATTAATTTAATACAATAATTATTAAAAATCGTATTTATTTTTTAATGTGTTATAGTATTCCCGGATATACCTAGTCACGAGGCTTCTCGATCAATAGTCAAAAGGAAATCGACGTACTCGGCGTCATTATCTTTGAGAAGATCTGTTTGAAAGTGGGAATTCTTTTAACTTATTGATCAAGTGGAATCAACAAGTTTGAAGTTTCAATCGACCGATCATTTGGAAAAATGTGTCAACCGATAAGCGTCTTTTGTATTTTTTGAGGACTTTAAGGTATAAAATGTACTTAAAATATTTTATTTTAATATATATTGTTAAAATTAATTTAATTAATTATCGTTTTTTTAAATCCAAGTTTTTTTTTATTATTTTGGAAATATAAAAACAATGCTAAAACAAACAAAACGTTTGAGTCCAAATCTTGTCTTATTGTCTCTCCGCCTATATAAGATTCATCAAATGTAGTTTACAAAGGCATTTCATCGAAAAAAAAAATTTTGTTTCAAAACGATTTCTTAGAGTTCAAAATCATCTCTGAAAATTTGAATCGGTAACCTTTCTTTTAAACTTAAGATATGATAAAAAAGCGTTGATTTCAAAAGTTGTTTCATTGCCTCTTTTTTCCGGATGATATTGAATTGATTATGGCAAAATTAATGAGTCTATTTATGTAGATGGAAGAAATTGGGCAACAAAGTTTGAGGAGTTGATTTGGTAGATCCAATAATCCCATGGAGGTTGTTTGGAGGGAAACATATTCAATTCCTTATAGGATGTTATTTTAATTATGTTATGAACAATTTTTAATTTTATGTTTTTGTTTTTAATTTTTAATTAGCATTGAACAATTTTAATTTATGTTTTTTTTAAATAGTGTATTTAGCGACGGACTTAGCGACGGTTATTTAAATTAAATTCCATCGCTAAACCAACAAAGGCCAATTATTAACGAAAAATATCCGTCATTTGAAAAAATTGCTACTAGCGACGATTTCTAGTGACCATTTGGTCGTTGTCAAGGATTTACTAGCGACGGTTTCTAGTGACCGTCGCTGAATCCGTCGCTAAATTTTAAGAAAAACCAGGCAACTTCGATCTCTGCGAAAAAGTCGAAAACAAACAAAACTTTGAAAAATGGTCGGACTAAGAAAATCAACACCAAATTTTGTGTAGATAGAGCAGATTTTGAAAAATCGTTTTTGAAGTGCATATTGTGTAGAGGAAAGATATCTACTCCTCGAGGATGATTTTACGGGACGTTTTTCACATTTCTACCGTTTAAAAATATATATAGTGTAATGTAAATATATAATTGATAAGTTTGGTATTGACTTATATTTTATTGATTGTTTATGTTAAATAAATGTTGTGATCATAGCTAGATAAATATTGGGTAGATAGTTTATGTTAAATGAATGTATTTGATGTTATTTGATAGAAGAATATATTTGGATATTAATAACGGATCAATCGCAAAGAAACTCTATCAAATTTTTGTATAATTAACATATTGATAATGATTTGAAACAGATGGAATATCCTAAGAAAGGATCGATGGATGCATTCGACTCTCGATCTTATCAACGAAAGTATAAATATGGAGTTCTTGAATGAAGTTAATAACTTCAAATTCGGTAAAAATTTGCCGGGAGTTTGAATTAATCATGGTGCAACAAATTTGAGAGATTCTAGGAAAGCAAATCGCATATAAGATGTCCGATGTCAAGTGGAAAAAAAGTCAAAACAAGTGCGAGAAGGATACAACAAGGAGAAAAATCGGAAGGATGTTCGATGTAACATGTAATCAACACATATCATCATGAATGGTTTTGTTCCATATTACTACAATTGGACACGTGTTTTGGTGGTGAAGAACGGTGGAATGTTGATTTCAATGACCTTGAAGTGTATTAATACTCTCGAATACAATGAGACACCACGATGATCATGGATTCGATGATTTCAAGATTTGAGCCTTTTGAGCGTTAATCTTGCAAAAGGATCGAATGGATACTTCCAAGAAGGATATGTATCATCGAATATTTAGAAGATGATCAAAGATAAAATTAAAAGGTGGGATTCAAGATGAAGCTATGGAGGAGGAACCAAATGATGGCATCATAAGATGAAAAATCGATGTTTCATGACAGCTAATTTTTACAAGAAGAATACCAACCTTAGTTGGAGGAACAATACTCAAAGCGCAAGGATTCGATGACGAAGATCACGTCATCAACCATGTAAATTCAAACTAAAATAGCACTAATTTCAATGATGAATGTCATAAAACTCACTCTCTATTGTCATTCAATGCTCGACTCATGGCTATTGTGTTCATCCCATAGGGGAAAGCAAGAAAGGTTGAGAAAAAACTTTCTCAAAGAGCCTATAACCATTAGTAAGTTGATCAATGAGGTATGTCCTCCTAGGTAATAAGGTGCAATCTATTAGTCCCGTTTGAATATCAAGCCAGAAAAAAATAGTTGAAGAGTATGGGTCATCGGCAATCAATTGATGAAGGTGATAAATGGTTTGGGATCGTTAGGGACCAAGTTAAGAAGAGTATTGATTGTTGTATCAATAAGCGAAAAAAAAAAAAAATTGAATCACTCTGCATGTTTTGCTTCTTGCGTGCAAATGGGTTTTCGGGATAACGCTTTTCACAACCGTTTAAAAAGATATATATAGTGTAATGTAAATATATCTAGATATATTTTATTGATTGTTTATGTTAAATAAAGTGATCATAGCTAGATAAAATTGGGTAGATAGTTTATGTTAAATGAATGTATTTGATGTTATTTGAAAGTACCATAACGGACATATTGATAATGATTTGAAACGGATGGAATATCCGAAGGAAAGATGGATCATAGTTGAGAAAGTATAAATATGGAGTTCTTGAATGAAGTTAGAAGAAATGGAGAATAAAATAATGTATTACCTCATCGATCATTCCTCGTCTTCCCGATGGATGTGAGGAAACATATCAATCTAGTGCCACAACCAAAGATATGACATGGCATCACATGAAGTGTATTATAATCCTCTACCTTAGAGATGAGACATGGATTGATGATCTCGATGGCGGGAAACATCTTGACGAGGTATTTCCTATTTTTTCCGGAGAAATGATTAAATGATTAACCTAAAACTAAGGATACGTTTGGTTTTTGTCTCAAAGACTTATGGTTTTTGTCCATTTGGAATTCAAGGTAAGCAATATTCGTTATGGCGGTATATTGATTTATATTAATCTTATAATCTACCTCGTGGATGTGCATGAAGCCCCAAACGATGTTTCTCACGGTATTGGTACCTAGTCCAAAGAAGGCACTCTCGGATGGAAAGGACAAACTAGATGTTTTCCTTGAAGAGATTGTATCTTGCCACAACCAAAAGAGACTTAATACATCATCCTCTACCTTAGAGGGATAATGGAGTCTTGAACATCTGACGAACCTAGGAACATTTGGTTTTGTCGAGAAAAGATGGTTTTTGTCCATTGAGAACTTCATGATTCGTTATGGCGGTTATATTGACTCCTTATAATCTACCCGTGGATGTGCATGAAGCCCCCAAACGATGTTTCTCCACGGTATTGGTACCTAGTCAAAGAATCCAAAGGACAAATAGACGTTTTTAGCGACTATCATCCGTGGGATAATGTGCTCCATGTTGAACTTCATGATGGATGGAGGATGGTGGGAAACAAGCATGTCCTTATGTTGGGGTTATAATCGAAAAAGTATGTTTTTACTTTGTATAACCAAAGTATTGAGTTTTTCTCATTTATTTTACGAAATAAATTATTAATCATCAATTGCATTTAAATATGAATGAATGTTATATATATTTATTGCAAATTCCGTTCAATAAAGTCGATCACGATATACGTTGTAGTTCATTTGGTGATACCAAATAACATTTGGAGAAGATCAAATTAACAGCTCCTCGTAATTAAGTACAAATTCACAAACTAGATGGAAATGAACAAACCATCATGAAAGGTTGATGTATAAGACTCTGATTGGCTTGTCTTGACCAAGAGATTATACTAGTGAATTTGGATGCGCTGAATAGGACCTATACAGGAGGATAAATTCTTGATATTTAAATAAATTGAATATACAAGAATTAGACCTCGGTGGTGTGTTGTTTCTTAATCTCCGTCCCTTAAATAGGATCAAACCGTGTGAAATTAATAACTATTGCTTTGACTTATGATAGGAAGAGAATCGCCGGGATTCGATACCTTATATCTTGGGCAATATTATTAATTATTATATTTATGATTCTTGACATTTAATATGGAGAATATTATTGCAGCACGTCATTTGTCCCCTTGGTGGGCTCAAAACCTTTATCATACCAAATCTTGCAAGTGGAAATTTATTTCCGGTATGGATAATAATGTTGAGCTATCTTTACTCCAAGGATAAAGATATTAATTAATATAAAGCTTGCTCAGTGGCTTAATTAATTAATGGACTAAAATAATCTTAAACACTGGAAATAATGACCGGGAGCCATAATATGGATTAAGATGGATAGTTCAATATTAATTTTATAGTGAAATAAATTAATATTAATGGACTTTGAATAATATTTGGCCCAATATTATAGTTTCATAGTCCATTGGAGGTCCAATCTTAATTCTCCTAAAGGCCCCTCAACTAGCCCAAAATAATGTCCAATTAATGAAAGAGATAAGAAAATATTCTTGCCTAATATTTCCTTGAAATTTTCGAAATATGTAGGGAAAAGGAAGAAAAGATTGTCTTGATATTCTTGTAGATATTTTATGGAAAGAGATAAGTATTGTAGGAATACATAATTATCCCATAAATTCAAGAAGTCAAATCTTGACTCCTTTTGCCTTGTTATTCATGTTAGTAATTAATTGATTAATTCATGTTAGTAATTAATTGATTAATTTAAATATGTATTTAAAATCATCTCGAATAGATCCAGGCACCCCTAATTCCCCAACAGTCCTTACTACATGGAGGATTCTGACGCTTTCAGTCTCCCGCTTAGCAGAAAAGTTTCATGATTTGATAACCATCGAATGTTTTTACCACAAGATCATCCTTTTCGAAAAAATAAAAAGCACTTTATCAAGAACACAGTCGTTATAAAAAAGGGTTTGAAAAAGAGATCAAGTATTTTTATATTAGTTTTTTTAAATTAATTAATATATTTCTATCTACATATGATAAATTAATTAACTTAAAACTCTTTGCATTCATGTAGGTAAAAGTTTGTTATCAAATTAATCAGAAGAGATTGAGGAAAAAAACAGAAGAACATGCGAAGGAGCATAATAAAATGGTACCGGGTGGTTGGAAGAAGAAGAGCATTTTCTGGGACTTGCCCTACTGGAGCTCACTTTTGATTCGGCACAACTTAGATGTGATGCACATCGAAAAGAATGTGTTCGATAACTTGTTCCACACAATCATGAACACAGAGGGCAAGACAAAAGACAATGCAAAGTCGCGTGATGTGCTGAACGAGATATGCAAACGTGATCACTTGAAGAGGGATGAACGTACCGGAAGGTATCCCCAAGCCAATTACACACTTGATAAGAGACAGAAAGTGGCTTTGTGTAATTGGATTGAAGCTCTGAGATTTTCAGATGACTAATGTCTCTAATCTGAGTCGTTGTGTAAACACATCAAACGGGAAGGTGTCCGGGATGAAAAGCCACGATTGTCACGTGTTTATGCAACGATTGTTGCCCCTCGCATTTCGGGAATTCCTACCGAACAATATATGGAGGGTTGTAACTGAGTTGAGTTTATTCTTCAAAGATTTAACGTCTACAATGATTACGTGGGATGACATGGTCCGTTTGGAGAAAGACATTCCAGTTATTTTATGCAAGTTGGAGCGCATTTTCCCTCCAGCTTCTTTGATTCGATGGAGCACTTGCCGGTGCACTTAGCATATGAAGCCAAAATTGCCGGTCCGGTGCAATACAGGTGGATGTATCCATTTGAGAGGTAAACCTTCACTTCACAACTATTTATGTTTTGATCTTATAATTGTTGTTTTATTATATATCTATAGGTATCTACATAACTTGAAGCTCAATGCTAAACAAAAGACAAAAGTTGAAGCATCAATTGTTAATGCCTACTTGTGTGAGGAGGTTACAACATTTTGTTCTTACTATTTCGAGGATCATGTTAGAACAAGGTTGAGAAACGAACCTCGTAATTACGACGGTAGAGGCACAGACAATGTTGCTAATGATATTGAGGATATGTTGTCCGTGTTTAAGTTTCCAGGTCGATGTTTGGGTAAGACAAATGAATGGCCATGGTTGAACCGACAAGAGATTGAAGCTGCACATAAATATGTGTTATTCAATAGTGAGGAAGTCCAACCGTACATTGAGTAAGTATTTCATATACGTATCATTTACATAATTAGAATATTAATTTATTATATATAGTTGATTATATAATATATTGTTTTCAATTAGGATCTTTACTAAAGAGCTACACCATATAGATCCAAACATCTCAGATGCACAAGTAGGTGAATATATTACTCGTGGTTTTGCAGAGTGGTTCCAAAACTATGTGAGTGGTTCTAAACAGTTGTTTATTAATAAATTCATATTAAATGTTTACAATTATATATTTAACCTCAAATAATCGCGTCACAGGGCTATAATGGTGGAATTGTGAACCCATTCATGCGGGATCTCAGTAGAGGACCACTACTTGTGGTCAACACGTGCCAAGGATACTATGTAAATGGTTACAAATTTCATACAGTGGATTATGCATCGACCAAATCTACTGTGAACAGTGGTGTTTGCATTAACAGTACAATGTTCGATGGAGAAAGCCATGACTATTTCGGACACCTGCAAGAAGTCATTGAAGTAGGATATTCGGGGTTCCCTGAGAAGACTGTTGTGTTGTTCAAGTGTGATTGATATGATCCATCTGCTTCAGGAACAAGGATTCATCTCGAATACAAACTGGTCAATGTTCATAGAAGAAGAAGATATTCGAGGTATGATCCGTTTGTGTTTGCTACTCAGGTATCCCAAGTAAACTACTGCACGTATCCAGGTTCGAGAGCAAATAATGAATGGATGGTTGTTTGCAAAGTAAAGGCGAGATCACTAGCAAGTTCCTAAATCGGATTCAACTGCCGTAGTTGACGAAGCTCCATTCCAAACGGAAACAGTTGCCACTCAAACTGAAGTGCATACATGAGATTTCAATCTTTTCGTAGACTTTACAGCTGCAAATTCAGATTTGATAGAGATTGACAGTGGCGGGAAAGGGAATGAATTAGATGGCGAGGAAGAGGAGAATGAAGATGGTGATGAGGAAGTGGAGGACGAGGAGGAGGATGAGGAGGATGAGGAGGATGAGGATGATAATACAGATGGGGGCAAATGAGGATGAAAAATTATAATTATATTGTATTTCATTTGTAATATTTCACGTTGACGACGCTCTATTATGATATTACTAGTTATTTAATTTTGTTCTAAACATAATTTATTTTTTGGTAATTATCCAATAAAAACACAATTTTAAATTTAAAAAACTATAATCATTGTAAATATAAAAATAACTAAATTATTATATTAAAATGTAAATGAGTCATTAATTAATTAAGATAATTGAAAAACAAATTAATTGTAAATTAATATAGAATTAATTTTATTAAAAATAAGTTAAAAAATACAATTTTAATTTAATTAATTTAATTATAAACTATAAATTAAAAATATAAATTATTATATTAAAATGTAATTTAATTATAAAATAATATAATTGAAATAAAAAATTTAAAAAAAATCAATTGTATATTAATATAGAATTAATTTTATTAAAAATAGGTTAAAAAATACGATTTTAATTTAACTAATTTAATTATAAGTTATAAATAAAAAATATAAATTATTATATTAAAATGTAATTGAATTATTAATAAGATAATTGAAATAAAAAATTTAAAAAAAATTAATTGTAAATTAATATAGAATTAATTTTATTAAAATAAGTTAAAAAATACGATTTTAATTTAAATAATTTAATTATAAACTATAAATTAAAAATATAAATTATTATATTAAAATTTAATTGAATTATTAAATAAGATAATTGAAATAATTTTTTTTTAAAAATAATTGTAAATTAATATAGAATTAATTTTATTAAAAATAAGTTAAAAAAATATGATTTTAATTTAATTAGTTTAATTATAAGTTATAAATAAAAAATAAAAATTATTATATTAAAATGTAATTGAATTATTAAATAAGATAATTGAAATAAAAAAAATTAAAAAAAATAAATTGTAAATTAATATAGAATTAATTTTATTAAAAATAAGTTAAAAAATATGATTTTAATTTACTTATAAGTTATAAATAAAAAATATAAATTATTATATTAAAATGTAACTGAATTATTAAATAAGATAATTGAAATAAAGAATTTTAAAATAAATCTGAAAAAAATGAATTTTAGGATATATACAATTAAATTCATTAAGTAAACGCAAAGAAGGAAGTGCCCGAGCGGGGCCGCTCGGGCGCCCAAGGTCCCGTGTTCGGTCCTTCACGGGAGCGAATAAATGCCTCATTTAATTGGGAGGCTTGGTGGCTTATATATGAAATGCTGGGTGGTTAGGTTTGAGATGGTCCGTGGCTTGGGTGGTTCGGTGCCCACCCGGTCGCCCCCAGGGCCCGGGTTCGAACCACCGTGAGCCATTTTTTTTTTAAAAAATTCCCGATTTAGAGACGATTTTAGAGACGGAAATTACCGTCGCTAAGGCTGACAGAGTGTGACCGTCGCAAATGTCGACGGTATATGGCGTCTAGAGATGTTAATCTAGGCCGGGCTAAATGGGCCGGCCCGTTTAAACCTATTATATGCAGGGTTAGGGCCGAGCAATGGGAGGCCCGTTTAAAATCGGGCCTTTTTGGCCCGGACCGATTAACTTGGGCTAAGCGGGCTAACTTAAAAGGGTTAACAGGCCAACCCGTTTAGCCCAACATATTAATATATATATATATAATTATATATATAATAATAATATAATATGTATATATAAATAAAAACTTAACATTTATTAATGTTTGAACTTTTGTCATTATGTTATGTTTTTATTTTTTTGAACATTTGTTATTATGTTAATGTTTGAACTTTTGAAAATTTGTTATTAAAGATGATGGGGCTGTGTGGATCGAATTTTTGTCAATATGTTAATGTTTGAACATTTTTTTTTTATTTTTTAAATTTTTTTCGAAGCCCATTAGGTGGCCCGTTTAGCCCGTAACCCGCTAGGGTTAGGGTTAGGTCTCAACTATTAGAGGCCCGTTTAAAATGAACCGGTTAAGGCCCTGGACCGTTTAGCCCGCGGCCCTGTAGGGCTGACCCTAATGGGTTAGGGCCAACCCGTTTAACATCTCTAATGACGTCGCTAATAACGATAGATTCTCGTCGTTGTTTGCGATGGTATTATGATGTCATAACCGTCGAAAATATATCGACGGTTTAGCGTCGGTCTTAGCGACGGTTATTCCGTCCGGGAACCGGGTCCACTTTTCCGTCGACAAAATCGTCGCTATATTGCGACGGTAAAAAAACCATCGATAAGTAGAGACAGATTTACTGCCGTCGTTAGTAGAGACGGTCTTGGAAAAAACCGTCGTTATATTTTAGCGACCCTCGTTTCTCCGACGGTCAGAAAACCGTCGCTATAGACTGTAGCGACGGTTTATACCGTCGCTAAAACCATTCTAAATCACCGTCTTTTTTGCAGTGTTTCATCAAAATAATCCATAGAATATATATATATATATATATATATATAATGTATGGTATCAGAGCCATGGGAGTAGAGTATGTTTTGTTATATGGTTAATGGTTCAATACATCTTTGATTCTCATGAATCTGTTCCGTTTAAAGGATACTGTCAAGAACAGTATGACTCAGGAATACGATATTCCTGAAAATCTTGATTTATTAAATAAATGGACTATTCCTAGAATTGAATCTAAAATGGTTTATAAATTAAGATCTTTGAAAATCTAGGTTTTAAACAAATTATTAAAACCACTGAATCTTCTATACCTCTCCATGAAGAAGAAATGGTTATTAAATTACTTAGTAAAAATGATATTTTACCTTACAAAAGAACTCATAAGTTCTTACATATTGGATGCGTTCAGGTCGATGTTAGACCACTTACATTAAATGGCTTACCAGAAAGCTTTCTAGCTTCTCTTAGAGATGGCAGAAACCTTAACTGGACACGATCTCTAATGGGAATTATAGAGTCTAGTTTGGCTTTAGGACCTGTCTATTTTGACGTCTATCCTAATTTATCTCTATCTTTATCTGATAGTAATATTCTTGAAGCATTAAAATTAAATGTTAAAACTCATGGTTATAATTACATACCAGGTACTGAAGTATGTGTATCTGTTATCGTATTTATTATAAGTCTTTATTTACGCTTAATCCTATGTGTAAAAGAATTGAAAAAGATAATAATGTGACTATTCTTATTGAAACTAATTTTGGTAAATCAAATATTACTACCAGAAGATCCATTAAGTGGGAAGAAATTGTTTTTCCCGAAAATTGGATTATTGAACAATCTATTCCTAAAATTCCTATTGTTAATAGTGATTTTAAACATATTACTCAAAGTAATGATGGTATTATTAGTGTTGGTTTTCAAAATAATCAAAGAAGACATTCAACTTCTCATTCTAGATCTATGTCTAGTCATTCTTTTATCTCTCCTTTAGATTATGAGGTAGAATTACCTTCTAATTCAAGTGTTGGGGAATGATTTGCACAGATCTATTCGGGGTGAATATTTAAATACAAATTTAATTCTTATAATTATTACTAGCATGAATTAATCCTATATTAATTCAAATAATAATCCAACAACATATTATGCATATAATTAATTCACGTAAATCCTACGCATGCGGAATTCTACGAGTTTACGCGAACGTACCTCTTGGGATGACAATGGCTTGGTTGATTAGACTCACCAAAAGAACTTCCCAAGTATTCCCTTAATCCTTGCTCGACAATTCGGTGGAAGGATACTCGCGAACAATTAACAAAAGGAAAAAAAATAAACTTTGTTGCACCACTTTCGTGGATTTGCTAATTTTTCCAGCACATGGAATTGTACTTGGGAATGAAAGAATCATCCCCTATTTATAGAGCATAGGTTGTCGAAAATTGTGGCCAAAAAATAATGTGGGAAAATCTTTTCTTGATCTCCAAGAAATCTTGAATATATCTCCTATATTCTTTCTTCCATAATTATAATATTCAACAAAATCCCACCTACTCTATTTTATGGATAATTTCGAAAATAATAGGGACCAAGAATCCAAGATTTGGATCTTCTTGAATTTATGAGATATTCTTGTATTTCAAGAAATACATATCTTCCATAATATATTTTCAAGAAAATCAAGAAAATCTTTCTTGCCCTTTATTCTTCAAAATTTTCGAAACAAACTATATGAATAACCAAGTGGGAGATTTCTTGAATTTAATGAGATAATCTTGTATTCCAAGAATGCATATCTTCATTCCATAACAAAATTCAAAGAAAATCTTTATCCCCTTTTATCCATAAATTTCGAAAAAATAGGAAAAATTAAGCAACAATATTTATTTTATTTTAAACACCTTTTTCAGTTATTGGACTATATGTTGGGCTACTCAGGGTGCCTTTAGGAGAATTAAGATTGGACCTTCCAATGGATCTTGAATTATCAATATTGAGCCACAATATTATTCAAGCCCATAAATATTAATTAATCCCACTACATAATTAATATTGAACTATCCATCTTAACCCATATTACAGTCAATATGGCTCCCGGTTATTATTTCCCGTGTTTAAGATTATCTAGCCCATTAATTAATTCAAGCCACTGAAATAGCTTTCCATTAATTAATATCTTTTGTCCTTGGTCAAGGAACGGTTCAACATTATTATTCATACCGGAAACTAATTCCACTTGCAAGATTTGGTATGATAAAGCTTATGAACCTCCCAAGGGGGCAAATCGAACAAGCGTACTTGCACACGATTCTTCGTATTAAATCTTAGCAATCATATGTGACCAATAATATTGCCCAAGATAAAAAGTATTGAATCTCGTTGATTCTCTACCCATGATAAGTCAAAGCAATAGTTACCAACCACACGTGATCCTATTTAAGGAATGAAGATTAAGAAATAACGAACCACTGAGGTCTAATTCTTCCTTGTTCAGTTCTGAAGAATTTATCCTCCTGTAGGCCCTATTCAGTGCATCAGTCATGCACTAGTGTAATCTCTTGGTCAAGACAAGCCAATCTGAGTCTTACACTTCAACCTTTCACGATGGGTTGTTCATTTCCATCTAGGTCGTGAATGGCGTACTTCTAGTTACAAGGGACTGTTAATTTAATCTTCTGTGATCTGGTATCACTAAATTAACTACAATGTAAAACGTACGAATTATTGAACAGTTATGCAGTAAATCTATTTATCATTCAATGATATTTAAAGCATCAGTGGTAAACAATTTATTTAAGCAAATAAGTCCGAAATTCAGTTTTGATTATACAAAGTAAAACGCATACTTTCCAGTATAATCCCAACATCAAGAGCTTCTACTTCCTCTTATAGAGAAGACACATATTGTAAAAATTATAATAACGAAAGAATAATTATTAATGAAAACAATATCATCCACAAAGATGGAATTGATCCCGAAACAATTTCGAATTGTAATTTTAAAATGTAATTTTATGGATATTACAAACTTTTTAGATTTTTCTAAAGGTTCTTCTACTAGAGCTCATATTAATGATGAGTTTAATAATCCTAAATGAGATAATTTTAAAATTTGGTATTTTAAATCATTTTCAAAAGATGATTTAAATTACTTTGTTGATAGTTTTTATAAATTATGTGAACAACATAATGAAATTACTTATTATGTTCCTTGGTTTATTAAAACTTTTTATATAAACCATGTATCAGTTATTGAACGTGATTATAAGATCGTTACTGGAGGAACACAAAAATCTGTTTACCCTCCACATGTTCCGTTTCAAATTGAAAAGAATGGTAGGATTTTTAATTTCCTTCCATTTTCTAAGATTATTGAGAATGATGTTTTACAAATTATTGTGAAACATATTAATCAAATGATTGAACAAAATGATTTTTGTAATCTTTATCTGTCTATTTTAGGTAAAGAAATTATCTCTTTACATGAAAAAATAGATAGAATTTTATCTCAAACTAAAATTCAGACAAAGTTTGATTTACCTGAAGAAAATAGTAATAAAAATTTAGTTATTAAAACTACTTCTTCAATACAATCTCCTTTAGAGTTGAAAGACTTTAAAATTGAACCGTCTCTGTCTGATTTTGAAAAAATTATTAGTGAAAAATTAAAAAATCTGAATATTTCTACTTTAGATGATGACTTTGAAGAAAGTCCCAATACTAGCTCTATTGAGTTTGGTAATACTAATAATACTAATAGTATTAATAAAATTAAATGGGCTGATAAGCCAAATTTGTCTAAATATTATTATAAAAGACCCACTCCTATGGATGTTCTTCATAAAGAACATGAAAACTTCTTTAAACTTCTTATTCAGGAAAAAACATCTATGAATGGAATATTGATGGTGTTGGGATTATACTGGAAAGTATGCTTTTTACTTTGTATAATCGAAACTGAATTTTCAGACTTAACTACTGAAATATCTTTGCCATGGATCTGCTAGGTTGTCCTCAGACGCTATCTTTGCCACATCTATATCTCCTCTCTTAACGATATCTCGTATAAGATGGTATTTCCTTTCTATGTGTTTGCTGGCCTTGTGGGCTCTTGGTTCCCTTGAATTTGCAACTGCTCCCGCATTGTCACAATAAACAGTGATTCTGCTGGGCAAATTCGGAACTACGTCCAAGTCCACTAGGAAGTTCTTGAGCCAAACCGCTTCTTTCGCTGCCTCGCAAGCAGTTACATATTCGGTTTTCATGGTAGAATCTGCGATGCATTTCTGCTTAACGCTTCTCCATGTCACGGCTCCTTCCCCCATGCAAAACACACTACCGGAGGTAGATTTTCTGGAGTCTATGTCTGATTGGAAATCCGAGTCCGTGTAACCAATGGGGATTGGACTATCTGACTGATAAACCAACATTCTATCCCGAGTTCTTTTCAGATACTTCATAATGTTTTTAACTGTAATCCAATGTTCTTTCCCCGGGTTACTTTGATATCTTGCCACCATGCCAACGGCAAAGCAGATATCCGGTCTCGTACACAGCATTGCATACATAAGGCTTCCGACAGCCGAAGCATAAGGAATACCTCTCATGTCATCTATCTCCTTTTGCGTCTTAGGGGACATTTTCTTGGATAGATGGATTCCATGTCTGAAAGGTACGAAGCCTTTCTTGGAATCTTGCATGCTGAATCGTTTCAAGACAGTGTTTATGTATGAAGCTTGCGATAAGCCTATCATCCTTTTCTTGCGATCTCGAGTGATCTTGATCCCAAGGATGTGTGCGGCTTCCCCTAAGTCCTTCATATCAAACTATTTTGAAAGCCATGCCCTTACATCTGATAACACCTTCACATAGTTCCCGATGATCAGTATGTCATCTACGTATAGTACTAAGAATACCAATGCAGTTTCGACACGCTTTTTGTACACACAACTTTCAAACTCGTTTTGATCGAACCCATAAGACTTTATAACATGATCAAAACATTGGTTCCAAGCTCTGGATGCCTGTTTGAGTCCGTAAATGGACTTCATGAGCTTACAAACTAGGTGTTCTTTGCCTTTTTCAATGAAGCCTTGGGGTTGTTGCATATAGATCTCTTCATCAAGACTTCCGTTAAGGAAAGCTGTCTTGACATTCATTTGCCAGATTTCAAATTCAAGATGCGCAGCAATTGATAAGAGAATACAGATGGACTTAAGCATGGCTACGGGCGAAAAAGTTTCCTCATAATCGATCCCTTCTTTCTGAGTATAACCTTTCGCCATTAGTTTTGCTTTGAAGGTTTCCACCTTCCCGTCCGGTCCTCTTTTTCTCTTGTACACCCACTTGCAACCAATGGGTTTGACCCCATTAAGTGGTTCGACTAGCTCCCACACTTTGTTATGAAACATAGAACCCATTTCGGCTTTCATTGCTGTTTGCCAAGAATCTACATCCTCGTCTTGGATTGCCTCGTCATATGTCCATGGGTCTGATTCGTCTTGTCCGGGAATCAAGTCCGAGGACTCTCCTATTCCCATGAATCTCTCGGGCTGTCTAACAACCCTCCCACTACGACGAGGTTCCGGTTGTGTAAGTGTGTCGTTTGGTATATCATCTTGTACAATTGCCATTGAGGTTAGCCCATTTAGCTCATTTAAGGTAATCTCACTTCTGGGTCTTCTTTCGTTCATATAGTCTTCTTCCAAAAATCTAAAGTGGGTGGTTATGACTACCTTTTGATCTTCGGGACCATAGAACATACACCCTTTTGTTCCCTCGGGGTATCCTACAAACAACCTTAATTCCGATCGAGGATCCAATTTTCCGGCTTCCTTGTCCAACACGTAGGCCGGACACCCCCAAATTCTCATGTGTCTCATACTAGGCTTGCGCCCGGTCCACAATTCTTTGGGAGTTTTGGGAACCGATTTGGATGGCACCAAGTTCAGAATGTAAGCCTCTGTTTCCAAGGCATGACCCCAGAACGACTTGGGAAGATCCGCATAACTCATCATAGATCTAACCATTTCCAAAAGAGTTATATTTCATCACTTTGCAACCCCATTTTGTTGAGGAGTTCCGGGTGCAGTCAGCTGGGATGCAATCCCTTCATCCGACAAGTAGTTCAAAAACTCATCGCTGAGGTACTCGCCTCCACGATCGGATCGTAGAAACTTAATACATTTTTCCCTATGATTCTCTACTTGAGCCTTAAATTCTTTGAATTTCTCAAAGGTCTCAGATTTATGCTTCATAAGGAAAATATAACCGTACCTCGAATAATCATCAATAAAAGTAACGAAATACCTGTAACCTCCTCTTGCAATGGTTAACATTGGACCACACATGTCTGTGTTAATGATTTATAACACTTCTTTGGCTCTATTCCCCTTGGCTCCAAATGCCCTCTTGGTCATTTTATCCTCCAAACATGATTCGCAGGTTGGAATTTGTTCAACTTGGAGAAACTCCAGTGAACCGTCTTTCACCAACCTTTGGATCCTCTTTGGATTTATATGACCCAATCTTAGATGCCAAAGAAGTGTCTCGTTCACGTCTGATGAACGTTTTCTTTTCTCGGAAATAGTTGATGTGTTATAGGATGCATTTCGTGAGTGGTGTGCACAGTTAATTGTATATAGATTATTCGACAACGTTCCATGACAGATAAATTTATCAAAAAGAGAAATGGTAACAACTTTATTAAAAGTAACCGAATATCCATCATGAAAAAGTTTAGAAACTGAATTTAAATTCTTTCTAAAACTCGGAACGTAAAGAACATCTCTTAAAATTAAAACTCTGTCTTCAAAAGACAGGTGCACTTCTCCCACTGCTTCAGCCGCCACTCTCGTGGCATCGCCCAGTGTGATGATGATCTCACTCCCACTAAGTTGTCGGGTCCGCTTGAACCCCTGTAAAGTGAAACATACATGATCAGTGGATCCCGTATCCACCACCCATAAATGGGAGGCATACGCCGCTAATCAAGTTTCAACAACTAGTGCGTGAGAATTACCTTTCTTTCCAATCCTTTTAGGATTGGAACAGGCTGACCTCCAATGTCCCTTTTCACCGCACTTGAAGCATTTTCCTTTTGGTACTTTCTTGACACCCATCCAACTAGCTATCTTTCTCTTACTTTTCTTAGTGATGAGATTGCTTTGGATCTGACCACTTTCCTTTTCTTGAGACTTGCCTTCCATTGGCCTAGATCTTGAGAAAAGACTTTTGGTCACCAATGCTTCATCTTTCTTTCTCAAATGCTTCTCTATATTCTCCAAGGCTTCTTGTAGAGTATCCATAGTAAACATGTGATCGCTCATCACAAAACTACAGTAAAACTCATCGAAACACCTTGGTAGAGTTAGGAAAAGAAATTCGATTTGAGCCTCTTCACAATACTTAGTACCGAGATAAGCAAGTTTATCAAAATGACGTTTTAAACTGAGAACATGCTCCCTTACGGGTGTTCCCTCAACCATTTTTAGCCTAGCCACATCGCCAATTTTAAACTAATTGATCATGCGGTCTTTTGTTAAAAACATTTCCTCAAGACTTTGTATAATTTCTGCAGCAGACTCAACACCTTCATGAATGTGTCTAAAATCATCAGACAGTGAAGTCAAGATTACACGTTTCATGGGTTCATTGGCCTGCTCCCAAATATTATACAAGTGCCTTTCCGCATCAGATTCATCAGTAGGCATACGGGGCTTGGGTACTGTTGGGAGATGAATTTAATAAAGATAAGACTTTGATTAAGATCCCAAAACCCTGAGTATGACATGTTCAGAATAATCTTGATAGTTGAGTCAGGATTCAGTTTTAGAGTATTCAGGATGATATCTGCAAAATGTATAGTCAGCAGATATAGATCAGGATAGATTTTGTTAAGTTCTGAAGACTCAGTATGTTTCTGAAGAAACTGAAGTCTCAGTATGAAACTGAAGTTTCTGAGGTTTCAGTAAGAAACTGAGAATCTGAAGACTCAGTGAGAAACTGAGAATCTGAAGACTCAGTGAGAAACTGAGAAACTGAAGACTCAGCATGAAGACTCAGTATATCAGTCAGTATATCGCTGAAGACTCAGAAGACTCTGAAGACGCTGAAGACTCAGAAGACTCTGAAGACTCAGAAGACGCTGAAGACTCAGAAGACTCTGAAGACGCAAGACTGAAGACTGAAGACTGAAGATCAAGAATACTGAAGGCACAGTAATTACTGAAGACTCAGTAATGTACTGAATGCTCAGTATAAACCTGAATGTTCCGAGGCACTGAGAATATCTATCTGAAGGATGCAATACTGAGAAGATCGCGATTCCTTAGAAAAATAGATATTTGCCAAGACATTCAAATGCAGACAAAAGGAACTAAGTCAGAGTGTTGTTAAGGTTATATCACTCAGAGTTTATAACCAAAAGAGCCGTTGAAGGTGTCTACCTTTAAACTGGAGACAAAACTCAAAAAGAAGGAGACAACACTGTACAAAACTGACACTGACAGTGACAGGTCGCTGAAAAAGATGTCAGATGTACAAAAGTTCCAGACTGCAAAAAGTGAAGACCGACTACATGAAATGCTTTTGCCTAAAACGTGTTAGGGAGTTCCAAACCCTAAATATAGCCGTTCCTCACACACTATAAGAGGAAACTCACGAAGCTATCTCTCCAACGGATAGTTTTTCAAGAGTGACCTTGGTGTTTGCCTATAAATACTTGTGACCCTCTACATTGTAAGGTTGCGGGAAATTTATAAGCACCTCAAGAGCTCAAACTTATTATCGCAAAGTTAAAGCACTCGAAAACTTAGAATTTCCCAAGTGCTTTTAAATCGAAGAGAGCTCATTCCACTAAGCCTAGATTGATAAGATATATCCGAAACTTAGTCGAGATATCCTAACCCTTTGCATTGTACTTTATTGTAAAGGATATCTCATCCTAGTTGGAAACCAACCCAGAAACCCCAAACCCTTTAGAAGGTAGTTTGAGTGTGTTTGTTGGTGAGAAGAGTTAGTAAACTATGCGAAGTAGTCAGAAAGCTCTAGAGAAGAAGTTAGTAAGCTACTTGTGGTAGTCAGAAAACTTGTGTGAGTTGAGTAAGTAAACTACTGAGGTAGTCAGAAAACTCAAGGTCGGGTTGAGTAAGTAAACTACGTGGAGTAGTCAGCTCAGGGCCGAGTTGAGTAAGTAAACTACGCAAGGTAGTCAGAAAGCTCAAGTGATTAGTGAATTTCTCTAAAGAGTCAGGGAGAGTGGACGTAGGAGCTTGAGTCTCTGAACCACTATAAATTGCTGTGTTGTTTATTGCTTTCCTTATCTGTGCTTAACTGTTGCATTGACTTAAAACTGAAAGCATATTTTCACTGACATTTCAGTTGGAATCAATCCACTGAAAGTTGCATATAATTGAATCACAGCCTAATCACCATTTCATTCAAAGGAAGGTTTTCAACAAAGCTTAAAACGAGTATAAACTAAAGGGCCAACCATTCTGCACGTCTGAGTAGCTAGAACAGATAGTTACCAAACTGAACTTACTCTTCTGAGGGTTCAGTAAGTTAGTTATCTGATCCAAGCAACTCAGGATCTCTGAAACTCAGGACTCAGTTGGGATTATCTGAGGTTTCTGAATGCAGCTCAGGATCACTGTCTCAGTAGACTTTGACTCAGAGCGATTTGTGCTTCTCAGGACCTAATCTTCAGGACAACCTGACCCAAGCTGACCTCAGTAAGAAAAAGTTTTAAAAACACTGAACACGTGTATTCCCCCCATACACGTGTAAGACTCGTTTGCACCGGGACCAACAAGTGGTATCAGAGCAGTGGTTCAACTTGACCACCTGCTTTGTTGACCAAAGTTTTATTTGCTAAAAATACTTGTGGTCTATCTGGATTGATCTTATTTGCTGAAATTCTTAAAAGACTCAGATAAAAACGTCTTCTAAGAAACTTCCCATGTTCTCAATGGAGAACTATGATTTGTGGAGACTGAGAATGCAGGCTCACCTGTATTCAAAACATGAGCGTATGTGGAGAGTGGTCTCTCAAGGACCATTCCAATTTACTGTGGTGAAATCCAGAGGAACAGATAATGAGAGAAATGATCCTAGAGAAGAATTTCCTAAGTCTGATGACCAACTGACTCCTGAGGAGAGAAAGTTAGTCAATCTAGACTACATTGCTAAAGTCACACTATACAGTACGATTGATGATGGTGTGATGGGAATGATTTCTCACTGCAATACTGCTAAAGAAATCTGGGATACACTAGTTGTAATGTGCCAAGGCACAGATCATATCAAAGAAAACAAACTTTCAGTGGCAATAGGAAAGTTTGATAGTTTTGAGATGGAAGAAGGTGAATCAATTGACAAATTAGAAGTCAGATTCACTAGTATCATGAATGATCTAAATGCACTTGGAAAGAAATATCCACAAAGAGAAATTGCATTAAAAATTCTTAGAGGTCTTTCTAAGAAATGGGACATCCATGCAGTGGTGATTGAAAACACCAAGAACATTAGTTCAATGCCCTATCAACAAGTCTTCTCTGAGCTGAAGTATGAGTTTGTAATTGATAAGAAATCCAAAAAGGCTGACAACAAAGATGATTCATCATCTAGTAAAAATGTGGCTTTTAAAGCCAAAGATAAAACCTGTAAAACTAGAGAGTCTGAGAACTCCCATGCCAAAAATCAGGATGAGCTTGAGGAAAAGCTAGCACTGATGGCAAGGAGGTTTGAAAGACTTAATAGTAGATTTGGAAAATATAAAAACTATTACAGGAATCACAGGTTTCAGAAGAAGACTGAGGACAAACCAACTGAGAAGAGAAAGGACCTGAAAACTGAAGGATCTTCATCCAAGAGGAAGGACTCCAAGTCAAGGAAGAAAGTGATCAGTATGATGATTCCAACAGGTGCTACAATTGCCAAAAGAAAGGTCACTTCCAGTATGATTGTCCTGACCTGAGTGCTAAGGAGAGAAGAGAAAGGCAAGCTAAAAGAGACAAGAAGTTCTCTAGCAAAAAGGCCATGGTTGCAGAAGAAGAACATTCTGAGGAGGGATCTAGCTCTTCAGATGAAATATTCTCAGACAGTGAAAGTGATGATATTTGTCTGATGGCCATTGAGGAGGTAAACTCTTCTTTCTCTGTTGTTGCTCCTACACTTGCACAAGAGTTGGCAAGTTCAAGTGTAAACAGTCAATTTGACCTGATGGATTCTTTTGAGAATCTAATGAAGGACTATTCTGTTTTACAAGAACTGCTAAATGAAACTCAAGAGCAGAATAAGGAACTAAAAGCTGAAAATCTAAAATGGAAAGACTCTAGCAAAACAGAGATCACTTCTCAATTAATGGGAGCTACTGATGAACTGGATGTTTCGAAAGTACAACTCTCGAGAGAAAGAGAAGTTGATAGTGACCCTAAGCGAAAAAGCTAGAGAAATCCATTTGAAGAGATTCAAACTAATCGTAACTAAATTCAATGACCTCTCTCGAGAAGCATGAAAACTCTACAGAATCGTGAGGATAGTGCAAAGAAGAAGTTAACTCTATTGAAATCGCATCTAATGTAATAGATGAAATTCAGGAGTTAGAGATTTGTCACTATAAAAACTGGATTAGGATATATTCGGGGAACCTCACAAGGTCATCCGAATCTTCGCATCAAGTAGCAAGAAGACAATCTTTGTTAAATCAGTGGCACCTACACTTCAAACTGAAGAAATTCCAAAGGTGCTAGACAAGGGAAAAGGACCTATGGTTCCAGTAAAACTGAATGATCAGGTGAGAAAGCCCAAACCTCAGGTGAAGGCTAGAAAACCTGAGCAGTCAGTTGAAAAATTTCAGGCAAGTACATCAAAGCCTCAGGCTAAGAATGCAAACCTGAAAGGATCCACACTGAACCATCAGAGGAATCTTCAGAAGAGAAACACTCAGCAGAGATATTCTCAACTGAAGAGACCAAGTCCTCAAGATCTTGAAAGACCTAAATCAAGAAGAGTAACCCGAACCCCACTTGCCTAAGGGTAAAGGTTACCTGAACCCGAGTCAACAAAGATTTAGACCGGCTGCACAAAAGCCTAAGCATCTGAACAAAAGGCCTGAACCAAAGAAAAATTCAAAGGCTCATTTTCATGCTAAAGCTAGCACACATACACAGAAAACTGCTAAGGCACCCAGAGTAGTGAATGTGTATGTTGATGTTTATGGAAGACAAATTAGCCACTCTAAAGTAATTAGAGTTGTCAGGCAGATTTGGATTCCGAAAGGTATAGCTAACCTTGTAGGACCCTATACAAACTGGGTACCTAAGAATTGATCTATTTTTCAGGAGGAAAACAAGGGCACATAGCTGATTAAAGATCACATAGCACTGATGAGCAGAGATGAAAAAGCTCCCGATGTATGGTATCTTGACAGTTGATGCTCAAGACATATGACAGGATTCAAGAAGATACTCAGTGACTATGTTGAACAAAGAGGCCCACAGATCACTTTTGGAGATAACTCCAAGGGACAGACTGAAGGATATGGAACTTTGGAAATCGACTCAGTTCATATCCATGGTGTTTCATATGTATCTGGATTGAAGCATAACCTGCTTTCAATAAGCCAATTCCGTGATAAAGGTTTTAATATTGAGTTCTCTAAGAACTTATGTTATATGAAAGATGATACAACACAGAAAATATTACTGACTGGTACAAGAAAAGGAAATGTGTATCTTGCTGATTGGAGTTCAACTCCTAAAGATACATGTTTGGTTGCTAAAAGTTCCATAGATACCAGTTGGTTATGTCATAAAAGAATGAATCACCTAAATTTCAAAACCCCGAACAAGCTTGCAAGATTAGCTCTTGTAAGAGGGTTGCCTAATGAAGTATTCAGTAAGGAACATATTTGTGATGCGTGCCAGAAAGGAAAACAAGTTAGAGCATCATTTAAGAGCAAAATAGATGTTTCTCCGAAAGAATACTCCAGTTATTGCATATGGATCTTTTTGGTCCTATAACACCAGTAAGCACCAATGGCAGGAAATACACACTAGTAGTAGTTGATGACTACTCAAGATATACTTGGGTCATATTCTTACTTAGTAAGAAAGAGACTCAGATAAAATTGCCAGAGTTACTGAAAAGGCTCAATATTGAGGAAAATCTGAGTGTGGTCAAAATCAGATCTGACAAAGGAACTGAATTTATAAATCATATCATATCTGATTATTGTGCAACAAATGGAATTATACATGAAACATCAGCTGCAAGGACCCCTCAACAAAATGGTGTTGCTGAAAGGAGGAACAGGACTCTGAAAGAAGCCGCAAGGACAATGATAGCTGAAGCTGACATTCCTAAAAGGTTTTGGGCTGAAGCTGTCAACACTGCTTGCTATTCACAGAACAGATCCATGCTGACTAAGAGTCAAGGCAAAACACCTTATGAGCTTTGGAATGAAAGGAAGCCTCTTGTTTCTTTCTTTCGTGTGTTTGGTTGCAAGTGTTTCATACACAATAATGGTAAAGATCAGTTGAAAACATTTGATAGTAAAGCTGATGAAGGAATATTCTTAGGATATTCTGAAGTCAAAAAAGCTTTCGAGTTTACAATCAGAGAACTCTTATTGTGGAGGAAACACCTCATGTTGTTTTTGATGAATCTACTTGTGTTCGGAAGAAACAGAACATGATGCAGATGAACCGACTAAGAGGATCACCAGATTAAGCCCTCAAAATGTAAAGATAAATCATCCACTGAACCTGAAAAGAAGAAGTCAGTCACATCCTATAATTGGAGTGACTCAGACTCAGATAAAGAAGTTCAGGATGGAACTCAGGATGGTGAGACTCAGGAAAACCAACACTCCAAAGGTGACCAATCTGAACAGACACCAGTTCAGACTCAGGTATGTGATGCCAATGAAGATGTGGTCACAACTGAGGCAAATTCTGAATCTATTAACCAAAGGGGAACAAATGTCTCTGACAATGTTCTGAATGGAATTTCCCCTGAGGAAGATGATTCCCTTTCTCCTTTTCTGTTGTTCCCTGAGTTTACTGAATTAAATGAACCTAACATTTCAAATGTTGAGGATACTGTTGAAACAGGAACATCTAGAAGGAAATGGTTAGATAGTCATCCTGCAAGTCAGATTGTGGGTGATCTAACTGATGGTGTAAAAACAAGAAGGTTCCATGGTGAGAGTGCACTATTCTGCTGCTTCCTATCAGAGAAAGAGCCTACTCAGATTGGTGAAGCTCTACAAGATTCTCATTGGATTACTGCTATGCAAGATGAGCTGAATCAATTCTCAAGGAATGAAGTATGGGAGCTAGTAGATAGACCTGAAAGGCACAATGTCATTGGAACCAAGTGGGTTTTTAAGAATAAAAGAGATGAAAATAACAACATTGTAAGAAACAAGGCAAGGCTAGTTGCACAAGGTTATTCCCAAGAAGAAGGCTTGTATTATGATGAAACCTTTGCACCAGTTGCAAGACTAGAAGCCATCAGATTGTTTCTTGCATATGCTGCCCACATGAAGTTCACAGTCTATCAAATGGATGTGAAAAGTGCATTTCTGAACGGTGTGCTTAAAGAAGAGGTTTATGTGGAACAACCTCCTGGTTTCAAACAGAATGACCAAGTTTCTGTGCTCGTAAAAGCTTTGTATGGTCTTAAGCAAGCACCCAGAGCATGGTATGATACTCTTTCTCAGTTTCTTACTGACCATGGTTTTTTCAAAGGGACTGTTGATAGAACTCTGTTCAGGATAAAACATGGGGAAGATATCTTACTGGTTCAAATATATGTTGATGATATCATTTTTGGATCCCCAAATCATCAGCTGTGTGAAAAGTTTTCAACACTGATGAAAGGCAAGTTTGAGATGTCTATGATGGGGGAGATGAATTTCTTTCTAGGTCTTCAAGTGAAACAATCAAAGGAAGGAATCTTCATCAACCAGGCAAAGTACACCAGAGATCTGATTGCCAAATATGGTGTAAAGAATTGCAATGCAGTTAGGATTCCTATGAATACTAACTACAAGATGGATCCTGATTCTGAAGGCAAATCAGTGAGTCATACTGATTATAGAGGAATCATTGGATCATTGCTCTATCTCACAACAAGTAGGCCGGATATAACATTTGCTGTTGGGATATGTGCAAGATACCAAGCTAATCCTAAGGCTAGTCACATGGAGGCTGCCAAAAAGATACTGAAGTATCTTAAGGGCTCAATGAATAGAGGATTATGGTATCCGGTGATGATAACCTTGAATTAACCGGGTTACTCGAGATCTTGATTATGGAGGTTTGCAGGATTGACGGGAAGTCCACTACTGAGGAACTTGTCAATTTCTAGGAAGTAAGTCGATATCCCGGTTTCGGGGAAGAAATAGACCTCAAGAGTAACCAAAGACTATGAAGAAGTTGAATACATGGCTGCAGGAAGCTGTTGTGCTCAGATTCTTTGGCTCAGACAACAATTAAGGGATTATAAAGTTGTAGCCAATGAAGTACCAATATTTTGTGACAATAATAGTGCCATTGCTATTTCACAAAATTCGGTATTGCACACCAGATGCAAGCATGTGGATATCAGACATCACTTCATCAGAGATCATGCCGAAAAAGGACATAAGGATGGAGAAAATTCATATCGATAAGCAGAGAGTCGATATCTTGACTAAACCTTTTGGTGAATCAAGATTTCGTGAACTTTCAATTGAATTAGGGATGTTAGATCCAGTGTATAGAGTAAAATCTGAAAAAATTGAAGGTTTTCGGATGCATGAAGTTTTCTCGAATTCTCTCGAGAAGCTCGGGATAAAATGGAAATCTTCGAATCGAGTCTCGTGAAACTCAGATTTCATGAAAGTCAAGATCAAGAAAGCATCTTGAACCCATTCATTACTCAAAGATTATAATCGACATTTTATCAAGGTCAATACTCAGTAAGACTGATAGAGAGAAATTAGTCTGAAGAAGTAATGACTCATGCGACTCATTTATTGCTTAAGTGAAGCTCAGTAATCATTTGCAATAAATACAAAACACCTAAGGAATATTTTTGGGCGGGATCTTTTCAAAATCCGAAGAGGTCAACAGTCATTTAATGCTCTGTTACATTAATGACCAATAAGGATAAATTGGCGGCTTACTTTTTGGAAGATCGACTGTTCGCATACCCGATTAATCGGCAATTAATCTCAACCGTTGCTTTTCACCTAACGAACGCGAATCCCCACGATCTCGAAGCTATATATTCCCCAAGAAGCCAAATTTTATCAAACCCTTCATTCCCAAATCCTCTACAATTAAAATCCCTTTGCCCAGAAATCTCCAAACCCTAAATCCCTAAATCTCTCAAATGGCTCCTACCGTCTTCGAACGTTTGGCCGAAACCAATAAACCTTGGTACGAGTTCGTTGTCTCTCTCAAAAGCACAACCAACTCTAAACCAGAAGAAAAGGCTCTTCATATGATTCGTTTGGCCAAACTCACCCATCTCGTCGCAAGCCGACCAGACCAAGAGTATGCGAAAGAGGTAATTGAGTTTATCTGTAATATGAAGATAGATAAAGAGAATAGTATACACTCAGAGATTACTGTATCACATTTAGAGCATTCATCTAAATACATCGATTTTAAGAGGGATTTGTATATAGTTCTGAAAAATTTAAACGATGTTTTTGAGCTTTGTGATAGAGGAGAGGATCCCTTTGTGTATATGTTAAGAGAAAGGGGAGTATTTAGATAGGATTGCTGAGAATCCTGTAAAATTTGAGGCTACACTGCATAAGAAGCATTTGAAGCCACAATATAGAGTGTTGTTGGCTATTGTGAGCAAATGCATTATGAGTCATTTGGGGAGTTTTGTGCAGATTAGTACCCCGAAGCTCAAATTGATGGCGGCGATCGAGGCTTCACCCACCACCGACTTCAACTGGGATATTTTAGTTTTGATGAATTATGCCAAAACATTATCAACTTGTGTTTTTGAAGCTAATCTACAGATAACAAGTTGAGGGGTAACGAGAGAACAAATTGAGGGGGAACTCACGAAATCAGACGTAGATGATCGAGATCAGACGAGGCTGCATATGAGACTAATCGAGATCAGATGAGTTAGATGAGTTCCGAGTTAACTGATGAGCTGTGCAAAATCAGAAGAGAAGAAAAGCTAAAGCCACCGATCGTAAGATCGATGACTGTAATGCACGATCGATGATCGGAAGAAAAGTCGAAATGATATGGTGATCGTAAGAGCGCATAAGCCGATAAGAAAGAAACCCACCGTAAGATCGTAAGAGAAGGTTGCGATCGTAAGAGGAGCGGATGAGATCGACGAGATCAGACGCGGATCGAGATCGATATGAAGATGAGCGATGATCAAGATCGACGTGATTGAGATCGGGATGTGCTAAATTGATATGCTAACCTAATATGCTAACCTCGATGTACTAATCTGGCAGATATATCGATATGCCGACTGATGCTATATCGATTTGATCATGTGAGCCGATCGATCAAAGCGAGAAGAAAAAACATCGAGAACTAGAAATCAGATACCAGACGTAAAAGAAGTCATCCAAGAGAAGTCATTCGAAATATATTCACCGAGAATCGTAATGCTACCGATGATCGCTAGTTGAAAAGTTAGTGACCGAGGGTCGATTGTTCGAAGACAGAAGAATCGAACTCGGCCACCACTCGAGTGTTAAGATGCCCGACGTATAAGGTCCGGCCAAGAGAAGTCACCAAGGCTCGATAGACTGAAGGCTCGGGGATGGAATCAAGACACCGAGACTCAGAGAATCCTGAATGATTCAAGGCGAGGAATCGAGGAATATAGCAAGTAGAATCACCGACGTGGACCAATGAGAGGAAGACAACCACCGAAAAATTTAAAAAGCTATAGAATAGTATGAATTTGAATGTGACTCCATCCAACCAGAAACATTCAAATCCACACTATAAATACAAGTTCTTCCTTCATAATTCGGTGTGGAAAAATGCGTGAAACATCCATCAAGCCAAATCATCGAGCATTCCCACCATAGAACACAGAGAAAGAAATACACGCATATATTCAAAGAGTGTTCTAGAACCCAATCTAAGCAACCCACGATGTATCCTAAGCTTAGAGAGATTTTCCCAACCTTAGCATTGAGGCTAAACAAATGTAAGGGAAAATCTCACCATAGTTGGAAACCAAACAAACCTTACCCAAATCAGTCGGTTAAGTTTGTAGGTGAGTGTGAACTCGGTAAACATCTAGCAATCCCGAAAGGGAGGGTAGGCGATCCCGTGAGGGTGATAAGTCCCGTTGGAGTGTGAACTCGGTAAACATCTGAGAGGCAATCCCGAGTGAGGGTGATAAGTCCTGTTGGAGTGTGAACTCGGTAAACATCTGTAGGCAATCCCGAGTGAGGGTGATAAGTCCCGTTGGAGTGTGAGCTCGTTAAATATCTAGAGGCGAACCCGAGAGGGTGATAAGTCCAGTTGAAGGAATTTCCCTAGGAACAGGGAGAGTGGATGTAGGAAGCTTGAGTCTCCGAACCACTATACTTTGTTGTGTTCTTTATTGCTTTATGTTCTTATCTTGTCATATGCATTCGATTATAAGCAAAACACAACACATGAGCTTAAAAAGCAAAAATCTGGAATCACTCTGCCCTCACCCCTGTTTTATATGCACTGAACTGAAATGTTTGCTTCCGCACGCGCAAAATGGGTTTTCCCACCAGGACCATCAAATTCTTAATTCAAACGGTGAGTGAGCAAGCCAAAGTCATCAAGAAAGTTGACGGGGCTATCACAATCAAAGGCAAGATCCACCATGTAACCAAAATAGCTTTTATTTTGGAGATGTGCAAAGAGGAGGAGGATATCTTCGCCAATTCGACCCCATTCCCCAAGTCCAAGGTGCTCTTCAAGCCCATTGCTGTAAAGAAGCAGGCCATCAGGGGGAAGAAAGAAAAGAAAGCAGAATCACCAAGTGCTGCTGCTGCTAAAGAAACCCAACAAACCAGGGGGAAGGTTTTGTTGGAAGCCAAGAGAGAGCAGGGTGAGAAGTTGAAGCAGAAAACCCTCGCTCCCAAGCGCAGAAGAATGGTGGTTCTCACAGATGAAGATGGCAGTGATTCTGAAGAGATCCAACCTGAGAGCCAAGCCGCTCAGAAATCACCATTGCAAGTTTTGGCTCAGGTTATCTCTAAGGCACAGGACCAGACTGAGGAGCAGGTCTTCTCTGAGGTGCTTGAGACATCGCTCAGCTCAGATAAAATTTCTCAGGAAATTTTTAAAGGAACTCAGACCTCAGAGATTCCTACCAAAGATGTGCCTGCTCAGACAGCAGAGCCAACTCAGAGTCAATCTGAGGATGTGCCAGCTCAGGACCCTGAACCTACTCAGATGCAAACTGAGGACCTGTCTGCACAACCTTCAGATGCTGCTGAGACTCAGGAGCAGCTTAGTTTTGATGAGCTCCTGAATGAGCTACTTCTTGATCCTTCAGCTGATGCTTCAACTGAACTAGAAAGCCCGAGATTGAAGAAGGGCGAAGCTGAAGAAACCGAGTGGAGGAGCAAGGGGGAACGGTTCATTCTTGACCGCTACCCTGAGCTCAGCTCATATCCTGATCTGCAAGATGTCTTCTTCAGATTAAGGTCGACTGTTTTCATCCTCAATCAGACTCTTCCGGAGATGTTGAACATTGCTGCATTCAGAGGGGAAGACTGGTGGAATGAGGAGACAACCATCCTGACTGAGTTCTCAGGATTCAGGAAGACAAAGCTCAGGATGAAAAATTCCAATTTTGATGAGCTCGTTCAGAAGAAGTTAGCTGAGAGGAGAGCTACTGAAGTTGGTGCCCCTAGCAGCAGAGACAAATCTCAAGATGGGGACCAACAGGGAGATGCTGAGGATCAGTCTCAGATGGAGAAGGAAACTTCTTGTGCTGATCAACCTGAAATCATTCAACCTCAGACTGAAGCTAACACTCTTCAGGTACCTTTTGGCACTATTAAAAATTATGCCAAAGTTACTGAAGTTTCTATCTTTAACTCTGAATTGTCTGATGTATAGACTGAGGCTCAGTTGGAGAGTGGAGCTCAGAATGAAGCTGATGCTCAGGTGCAGACCGACCCTCAGGTTGTGCCTGAACCTCAGGATGATCAATCAACACAGAAGGTGCAGAAGGTTCCTGAGATCGACCTCACTCCCTTGATGGAGAAGCTTGAGAAGGTTGAGCCAATGATGAACAAGATTGCTCAGATGGAAGAGACATTGGCCAGCCAAGCTCAGAAAATGGAGAATCTTAGTCACTCTTCAGAACTGGTGCAAATTCAAGACACTCTGACCTCAAAGATGACCTCCATGGAAGACAAGCTGAATGAGAAGCTGGAGGGAGTCAAGGCTGAGCTGAGTGCTGAACTGAAACAGAAGCACCAGGAGAGAACTAAATTTCTAGAGGTGAAATTGGCAGCGAAGAATGAAGTGCTGATCAAATCTGCTGTTGAGGAAATGAGCTCAATGCTTATGACCAAGATGAAAGAGATGTTTAAAGATGCTCTCTCTGGCCAGTTTGCCCATCTCTCTGAAGAATTTTCTGTGGCTAAGTGTTGGGATTATACTGAAAAGTATGCTTTTTACTTTGTATAATCGAAATTGAATTTTCAGACTTATTTACTGAAATAAATTGTTTATCACTGATGTTTTAAATATGATTGAATGTTATATATATTTACTGCATAACTGTTCAATAATTCGGACGTGTTACATTGTAGTTAATTTAGTGATACCAGATCACAGAAGATTAAATTAACAGTCCATTGTAACTAAAAGTACGCCATTCACGACCTAGATGGAAATGAACAACCATCGCGAAAGGTTGAGGTGTAAGACTCAGATTTGTTTGTCTTGACCAAGAGATTACACTAGTGCATGAATGATGCGCTGAATAGGACCTACAGGAGGATAAATTCTTCAGAACTGAACAAGGAAGAATTAGACCTCAGTGGTTCGTTGTTTCTTAACCTTCGTCCCTTAAATATGATCACGTGGGATTGGTAACTATTGCTTTGACTTATCATGGGTAGCGAATCAGAGAGATTCAATACTTTTTATCTTGGGCAATATTATTGCTCACATGTGATTGCTAAGATTTAATACAAAGAATCGTGTGCAAGTACGCTTACTTGATTTGCCCCCTTGGGAGGTTCATAAGTTTTATCATACCAAATCTTGCAAGTGGAATTAGTTTCCGGTATGGATAATAATGTTGAACCGTTCCTCGACCAAGGACAAAAGATATTAATTAATGGAAAGCTATTTCAGTGGCTTGAATTAATTAATGGGCTAGATAATCTTAAACACGGGAAATAATGATCGGGAGCCATATTGACTGTAATATGGGTTAAGATGGATAGTGCAATATTAATTATGTAGTGGGATTAATTAATATTTATGGGCTTGAATTATATTGTGGCTCAATATTAGATATTCAAGATCCGTTAGAAGGTCCAATCTTAATTCTCCTAAAGGCCCCCTGAGTAGCCCAACATATAGTCCAATAACTGAAAAGGTGATTAAAATAAAATAAATATTGTTGCTTAATTTTCCAAGTATTATTTTCGAAATATATAGATATGTTGGGAGAAAGATTTTCTTTGAATTTTGTTATGGAATGAAGATATGTATTTTGGAATACAAGATTATCTCATTAAATTCAAGAAATCTCCCACTAGCTTATTTATATAGTAAATTTCGAAAAAGATGAAAATATAGTGGGCAAGAAAGATTTTCTTGATTTTCTTGAAAAGATATTATGGAAGATATGTATTTCTTGAAATACAAGAATATCTCATAAATTCAAGAAGATCCAAATCTTGGATTCTTGCACTAAATTTTCGAAAATCCATATATTAGAGGAAGTGGGATTTTTGTGGAATATTTTAATTATGGGAAAAAGAATACAGGAGATATATTCAAGATTTCTTGGTGACCAAAAAAAGTCTTTTCCCACATTGAAATATCACTAAAATTTCGACCACCCTCCCTCTTATAAATAGGGGATGATTAGTTCATTCCCAAGTACAATTCCATGTGCTGGAAATATTAGCAAATCCACATAAGTGGTGCAACAAAGTCTATTTTTTCCTTTTGTTAATTGTTCGACGAGTGTACTTCCACCGGATAGTTGAGCAAGGGCTAAGGGAATACTTGGGAAGTCCTTTTGGTTAGTCCGTCCGACCGAAGTCACTGCTATCCCGAGAGGTACGTTCACGTAAACCCGTAGATTCCGCATGCGTAGGTTTTACGTGGCTTTTTATATGCATGATATGTTGTTGCAATTATTATTTGAATTTATATAGGATTAATTCATGCTAGTAATAATTAATGAATTAAATTTGTATTTAAATATTCACCCCGGATAGATCTGTGCAACTCATTCCCCAACAACTAGTATCAGAGCCACTGTTTCGGGCTCTGAATTTTTTAAATTGTAATTTAATTCGTGGACATTAAATTTGAAATTGGATAGTAGAACTGTTAGATCTGTTTTGTAGGTATCCAATTGTCATGGATTTTAATGTTTTATTTTGCATGCATATAAACCGTGGTTTTTAATTCGATTCGCTCGATTTGTTTTTGCCTCGTGAGAAAATCCACGAGTAGACTAGGATTTGTTTGATTTGATCAATTTAATAGACTAGTCTAGATCTAGGTTTATTTATTTTTTGTAAATAAATTATAACCGGATCGGGAACGAAGAGATAAAGAATTAAAGGACAAAATCGAGAACCGGAAGCGAGCGGCTGGCGCTACCGGCACGCATGGGAAAGTGGCGCAGGCCGGGCGCCGAAGCGGCAATGAGATGAGGGGGCGCGCACGGGCGCAACGCTTCCAAAGCCGAGCGGACGGCGGATGCCGGGGCCTGGCGGATACGGGCTGTGGCGCCGAGATGCGGCGTAGGCGAGGCGGGCAAACAAACAGCGTGGATCTGATGCTACGGATGCGCGATTGTCGCCTGCGCGACTCTTAGAAGGAAGCAAACCTTTGCGGGTTTCTTTGGCGGTGCCGAGGTCGCTTAGCCGTCCCAGTTCCAGTGGGCCGGCCGGATCGGATCGTGCATCATTTGTGAGTTTGCTTTGGCGTGGCGGTTCGAGACTAAGTATTTTTTCGAGATGAACAGTGGGATAAATTCGAGACGTGTTTCTTCAAGATCAAGTCAAGAAAAATCAAACCATGACAGTTGGATAATTTGTGCCCAATATATTTATTTTTTTTTTTGCTTGATTTATTTGTGCTATCTTATGCTTTATTTAATTTGTTTAAATGTGTTTGCATGAGGGTTGCCAAATGGAAAAATCTCAACTTCAAAATTACAAAGTATGTTTAAATAATTAATTGACAATTTTATTCTGGATAATAAAATTGAATTATTTTTGACCTCCATGATTTATATATTTGTGAATTTTTTTGGGGAAATTCCCCCCACGGGACGGTCAAAAGATAGGTTTCACATGAATGAATTCCAAACGGATGATTGTGGGTTATTACTAGTGGCGACGATGACCCCCCACGAGGCTCGATCAAAAGCGAAATAGAATCTGTATTTAATCATGGTTATTACTTAGGTATAAAATTGATATGCATATACTTCCTCAAGTCCCTGTCTAATTTTATATTGGTCAAGGGAGCCAACTATTAATCTGGATATTAAAGGTTTGTAACTGTTCTTGTTTGTAACCCTCTTGAATGTGTTTAAATAATGACCCACCCCACGTGGCTTATTTAAACTGTTTTGAGATGTTGGCTCATGCATGTTCATATTTTTTTGAGATTTTAATATGATGCATGTGATTGAACCTTGTGATATACTTGTGCTATTGCATATAGTTTTTTATTTCAGTTCAGCATGTTGTTACTTTTTAATCCACTGTTATTATACTTAAAGTCAAATATGTATGGAAACTATATTGATTAGAAAATTATAATTGTCCTAACTGCACAAAAGCACAAGTGGATTTTGACACACCAAAATCAGATGAGCCAACTGACGAGTCAAAACATGCGGGACTAGTCAGATCACCTTGCGAGAGATGTCGTCGCTGAAAACGGTGGAGGGCAAACCCATAAGGGATTATGTCCTCAAAATAGATGGCCCAACTGAACAAACTTGAGATTCTGAGTGCAGATTATGATCTGGAGACTCAGATGAATTTGGTACTTCACTCTCTGCCCAAAAGTTTTTGAGCATTTTAGCCTCGCTAGCTAATTTGTTGCAAGCTTTTGGTCTCGGCAGAAATGTTGATAAGACACCAAACTCAAGCTTTGACGACAAGTGGTCCGACTTCATCTTCTAGGCCAAAGGTAGGCAAGATAAAGAAGAGGACCAAAGGCCATAAGCAATAAAACTCAACTGTTGCCAAGGGCAATGGTAAGATGAAGAATGCTTGTTTTGTCAAGGAAAATCCAAAGAGGAAGTGCTTAAGCTGCGGTGAGAGAGGACAATGGAGGTTTTGCCTGTTCCAACCCCAAAAGGGACGGAAAGAAAGGTAATTCTCACGCACTAGTTGTTGAAACTTGTTTAGCGGCGTATACTTCTCATTCGTGGGTGGTTGATACGAGATCCACTAATCATGTTGGCTTCACGGGTTCTAAATGATCCGGCAACTTAGTGGGAGTGAGATCCTCATCACACTGGGCAACGTTACGAAAGTAGAAGATGTTGCAATGCTACGGAAGTGGCAGATATTGCAATGCTACGATAGTAACGATTATTGCAATACTACGCAAGTAGCAGACATTGCAATGCTACATGAGTAGCAGTTAAAGCAGTGGGAGAAGTGCACCTATCTTTTGAAGATAAAGTTTTTTTTGAGATTATCTTTATGTTCCCAGTTTTAGAAAGAATTCACTTCCAGTTTCTAAAATTCGATTAAAGGACACTAAGTTTCTTGTAATAAGAATGACATCATTTTTGAAATGATGAGTGTACCTGTTATGGGACATTGATGGAAAATCTCTAAAAAATTAACTGTGCACACCACTCACGAAATGCATCTTATAACACATCAACTATTTCCAACAAAAGAAAGCGTGAACGAAATACTTCTTTGGCATCTAAGATTAGGTCATATAAATCCAAAGAGGATCCAAAGGTTGGTGAAAGATGGTTCTCTGGAGCGTCTCCAAGTTGAATCAAATCCAACCTGCGAATCATGTTTTGAGGGTGATATGACCAAGATGGCATTTGGAGCCAAGGGGAATGGGGCTAAAGAAGTGTTAGAGATCGTTCACATAGATTTATGTAGTCAAATGTCAACCAAAGCAAGAGGAGGTTATGAGTAATTTTATTGATAATTACTTAAGGTACATTTTCCTTATGAAGCATGAATATGAGACCATTGAAAATTCTAAGAATTTAAGGCTCAAACAGAGAATCATAGGGAAAAAACGTATCAAGTCTCTACGATCTGATCGTGGAGGCGAATACCTCAGCGATGTGTTTTTGAACTACTTATCTGATGAAGGGATTGTATCTCAGCTCACTGCACCCGGAACCCCTCAACAAAATGGGGTTGCAGAGCGAAGTAACATAATTCTTTTGGAAATGGTTAGATCAATGATGAGTTATGCGGATCTCCCCGAGTCGTTCTGGGGCCATACCTTGGAAACAACGACTTACATTCTGAACTTGGTGCTATCCAAATCGGTTCCCAAAACTGCCAAAGAATTGTGGACCGGGCGCAAGCCTAGTATGAGACACATGAGAACTTTGGGGTGTCCGGCCTACATGTTTGACAAGGAAGCCGGTAAGTTGGATCCTCGATCAGAATTAATCTGTTTGTAGGATACCCCGAGGGAACAAAAGGGTGTATGTTCTATAGTTCCGAAGATCAAAAGGTGGTAATCAACACCCACTTTAGATTTTGAAAGAAGACTATATGAACCAAAGAAAACCCAGAAGTGAGATTACCTTAAATGAGCTTAGAGGGCAAACCTCAGTGCCAACTGTACTAGATGATATACCAAACGATACGCTTTCACAACCGGAGCCTCATCATATTGAGAGGGTTGTTAGACAGCCCGAGAGATTCATGGGAATAGGAGAGTCCTCGGACTTGATTCCCGGAATCAGACCCATGGACATATGACGAGGCACTCCAAGATAAGGATCCAGATTCTTGGCAAACAACAATGAAAGCCGGAATGGGTTCTACGTTTCATAATAGTGTGTGGGAGCTAGTCGAACCACTTAATGGGGTCAAACCCATTGGATGCAAGTGGATATATAAGAGGAAAAGAGGACCGGACGGGAAGGTTGAAACCTTTAAAGCAAGACTAATGGCGAAAGGTTATACTCAGAAAGAAAGGGATCGGTTATGAGGAAACTTTTTTCGCCCGTAGCCATGCTTAAGTCCATCCATATTCTCTTATCGATTGCTGCGCATTTCGACTTTGAAATCTGGCAAATAGATGTCAAGACAACTTTCCTTAACTGAAGTCTTGATAAAGAGATCTATATGCAACAACCCCAAGGTTTCATTGAAATAAACCAAGAACATCTTGTTTGTAAGCTCAAGAAGTCCATTTACGGATTCAAACAGGCATCCAGAGCATGGAACCAAAGTTTTGATCATGTAATAAAGTCTTATGGGTTTGATCAAAACAAGTTTGAAAGTTGTGTGTATAAAAAGCGTTTCGGAACTGCATTGGTATTCTTAGTACTATACGTAGATGACATTGTGATCATCGGGAACAATGTGAAGGTGTGATCAAATGTAAGGGCATGGTTTCAAAACAGTTTGATATGAAAGACTTAGGGAAAGCCGGACATATCATTGGGATCAAGATAACTCGAGATCGCCAGAAAAGGATGACCGGGTTATCGCAAGTTTCATACATAGACAATCGGTTTTTGAAACAATTCAAAGATGCAAAATTCAAGAAAGGATTCATACCTTTCGATTTGGAATCCATCTATCCAAGAAAATGTTCCCTAAGGCTAAAAAGGAGATAGATGACATGAAAGGTATTCCTTGTTAGCCGGTACCGGTCGGAAACCTTATGTATGCATTCTTTAGCGTCGAGACCCGGATATGTGCTTTACGTAGCAGGCATGGTAGCAAGATATCAAAGTAACCCAGGGAAAGCGCATTGGACGACAGTTAAAATCATTCTAAAGTGTCTGAAAAGAACTCGGGATAGAATGTTGATTTATTAGTCAGGTACTCCAATCCCCATCGGCTACACGGACTCGGATTTCCAATCGGATATAGATTCCGAAATTATACGCCTCGATTAGTGTGTTTCCATTTGGGAAGTGTAGCCATCAAATGGACGAGTGTGAAGCGTAAATGCATCTTGACTCAACCATGGAAGTCGGGTAAGTAGTCGCCTTGTGAAGCGGTGAAAAGAACCGATTGGGCTCTAGATCTTCTTAGTGGACTTGGATGGTGTTCTGAATTTGCCTAGCAATATATGCTAGGGGCAGTTGCAAATTCAAGAGAACCAAGAGTCCACGAGTCAAACAAGCACATTTAAGGAAAGACATCTTATACAAGAAATCGTTAAGAGAGGAGATATAGATGTGGCAAAGATAGCGTCTGAGGACAGCCAAACAGATCCATTCACAAAGCGTCTGCCTCTGAATACATTCGAGAGACATGTGAGTGGAATGGGTGTCAAGACCGTTGCCAATCTGCTTTGAGTATAAGTGGGAGAAATTATTAGGTTCGTGTAGGTGACATTAGATGTCACGGACTACTCGAGACGTGTTGTAGTATACTTCGTGTAGGTGACATTAGATGTCACGGACTACTCGAGACGTGTTGTAGTATACTTAAAAGCAGATTTTGAGTATAAGTGGGAGATTGTTGGGATTATACTGAAAAGTATGCTTTTTACTTTGTATAATTGAAACTGAATTTTCGGACTTATTTCTTGAAATAAATTGTTTATCTTCGATGCTTTAAATATGATTGAATGTTATATATATTTCTTTGCATAACTGTTCAATAATTAAATGCGTGTTACATCAGTAGTTAATTTAGTGATACCGGATCACGAAGATTAAATTAACGGTCCTTGTAACTAAAAAGTACGCCATTCACGACCTAGATGGAAATGAACAACCATCGAAAGGTTGAGGTGTAAGGCCCAGATTGGTTTGTCTTGACCAAGAGATTACACTAGTGCATGGTGATCTTATTTGAATAGGACCTCTGAGGAGGATAAATTCTTGATCTTGAACAAGGAAGAATTAGACCTCGGTGGTTCGTTGTTTCTTAACCTTCGTCCCTTAAATAGGATCACGTGGGATTGGTAACTATTGCTTTGACTTATCATGGGTAGCGAATCAGAGAGATTCAATACTTTTTATCTTGGGCAATATTATTGGTCACATGTGATTGCTAAGATTTAATCTGAAGAATCGTGTGCAAATACGCTTTACTTGATTTATCCTTGGGAGGTTCATAAGTTTTATCATACCAAATCTTGCAAGTGGAAATAGTTTTAGGTATGGATAATAATGTTGAACCGTTCTCGACCAAGGACAAAAGATATTAATTAATGGAAAGCTATTTCAAATTGGCTTGAATTAATTATTGGGCTAGATAATCTTAAACACGGGAAATAATGAATGAGGGAGCCATATTGACTGTAATATGGGTTAAGATGTATAGTGCAATATTAATTATGTAGTGGGATTAATTAATATTTATGGGCTTGAATTATATTGTGTCTCAATATTAGATATTCAAGATCCGTTAGAAGGTCCAATCTTAATTCTCCTAAAAGCCCCCCGAGTAGCCCAACATATAGTCCAATAACCGAAAAGGTGATTAAAATAAAATAAATATTGTTGCTTAATTTTCCAAGTATTATTTTTAAAAATATATAGATATGTTGGGAGAAAGATTTTTTTTTTATTTTTTGTTATGGAATGAAGATATGTATTTTTGGAATACAAGATTATCTCATTAAATTCAAGAAATCTCCCACAAAGCTTATTTATATAGTAAATTTCGAAAAAGATGAAAATATAGTGGGCAAGAAAGATTTTCTTGAAAAGATATTATGGAAGATATGTATTTCTTGAAATACAAGAATATCTCATAAATTCAAGAAGATCCAAATCTTGGATTCTTGCACTAAATTTTTGAAAATCCTTATATTAGAGGAAGTGGGATTTTTGTGGAATATTTTAATTATGGGAAAAAGAATATAGGAGATATATTCAAGATTTCTTGGTGACCAAGAAAAGTCTTTTCCCACATTGAAATATCACTAAAATTTCGACCACCCTCCCTCTTATAAATAGGGGATGATTAGTTCATTCCCAAGTACAATTCCATGTGTTGGAAATATTAGCAAATCCACATAAGTGGTTCAACAAAGTTTATTTTTTCCTTTTGTTAATTGTTCGACGAAGGGCCCTTCCGCCGGATAGTTGAGCAAGGGCTAAGGGAATACTTGGGAAGTCCTTTTCGTTAGTCCATCCGACTGAAGTCACTGCTATCCCGAGAGGTACGTTCACGTAAACCCGTAGATTCCGCATGCGTAGGTTTTACGTGGCTTTTTATATGCATGATATGTTGTTGCAATTATTATTTGAATTAATATAGGATTAATTCATGCTAGTAATAATTAATGAATTAAATTTGTATTTAAATATTCACCCAGGATAGATCTGCGGCAACTCATTCCCCAACAACCGTATCGAGCCCTTTGTTTGGGATCTGAATTTTTTAAATTGTAATTTAATTCGTGGACATTAAATTTGAAATTGGATAGTAGAACTGTTAGATCTGTTTTGTAGGTATCCAATTGTCATAGATTTTAATGTTTTATTTTGCATGCATATAAACTGTAGTTTTTTAATTCGATTCGTTCGGATTTGTTTTGCCTCGTGAGAAAATCCACGAGTAGACTAGATTTGTTTGATTTGGTCAATGTAATAGACTAGTCTAGATATAGGTTTATTTATTTTTTGTAAATAAATTGTAACCGGATCGGGAACTAAGAGATAAAGAATTAAAGGACGTAAATCCTGAACCAGCGCAGGCTACGGCTGGCGCTACTGGCACGCATGGGCTACAGGCGCAGGGCGCCGAAAGGCTACAGGGGATGTGATGAGGCCTCGCGACACGGTGGTGCGGGCTCCAGTCCGCGTGGACGGGGCGGATGCGGGCGCTGGATACCGCTGCATCTTTGGTGACGCGGGCGAGGCGGAGGCGGCAAACGATGACGCTGACGTGGCGCTGATGCGACGCGTCGCCGAAGAACCGCCGACTCGCCGGCGCAGCCGAGGCATCGGGCAAAGGCGGACCGCCGGGCGGTGCCGAGGTCGCTTTAGGCGTGTCCTGTTAGTGGCCGGGCGGATGCGGGCGCGGCATCCCTTGGTGAGCTGAAATACCGCGGGCGGTTCGAGACTAAGCATTTTTTCGAGACCTAACGAGTGGGGAGAAATTCGAGACGCGGTTTCTTTCAAGATCAAGTCAAGAAAATCAAACCATGACAGCTTGTATAATTTGTGCCCAATATATTTATTTTTCTGTTTTGCTTGATTTATTTGTGCTATCTTATGCTTTATTTAATTTGTTTAAATGTGTTTGCATGAGGGTTGCCAAATGGAAAAATCTCAACTTCAAAATTACTAAGTATGTTTAAATAATTAATTGACAATTTTATTCTGGATAATAAAATTGAATTAATTTTGACCTCCATGATTTATATATTTGTGAATTTTTTTGGAGAAATTCCCCCCACGGGACGGTCAAAAGATAGGTTTCACATGAATGAATTCCAAACGGATGATTGTGGGTTATTACTAGTGGCGACGATGACCCTCCCCACGAGGCTCGATCAAAGCAAAATAGTAATCCTGTATTTAATCATGGTTATTACTTAGGTATAAAATTGATATGCATATACTTCCCCGAAGTCCCTGTCAATTTTATATTGGTCAAGTGGGAGCCAACTATTAATCTGGATATTAAAGGTTTGTAACTGTTCTTGTTTGTAACCCGCTTGAATGTGTTTATATAATGACCCACCCCACTTGGCTTATTTAAACTGTTTTGAGATGTTGGCTGATGCATGTTCATATTTTTTTGAGATTTTAATATGATGCATGTGATTGAACCTTGTGATATACTTGTGCTATTGCATATAGTTTTTTTATTTCAGTTCAGCATGTTGTTACTTTTTAATCCACTGTTATTATACTTAAAGTCAAATATGTATGGAAACTATATTGATTAGAAAATTATAATTGTCCTAACTGCACAAAAGCACAAGTGGATTTTGACACACCAAAATCAGATGAGCCAACTGACGAGTCAAAACATGCGGGACTAGTCAGATCACCTTGCGAGAGATGTCGTCGCTGAAAACGGTGGAGGGCAAACCCATAAGGGATTATGTCCTCAAAATAGATGGCCCAACTGAACAAACTTGAGATTTCGAAAGGAGATTATGATCCGGAGACTCGGATGAATTTGGTACTTCACTCTCTGCCCAAAAGTTTTTGAGCATTTTGGCCTCGCTAGCTAATTTGTTGCAAGCTTTTGGTCTCGGCAGAAATGTTGATAAGGCACCAAACTCAAGCTTTGACGGCAAGTGGTCCGACTTCATCTTCTAGGCCAAAGGTAGGCAAGATAAAGAAGAGGACCAAAGGCCATAAGCAATAAAACTCAACTGTTGCCAAGGGCAATGGTAAGATGAGGAATGCTTGTTGTGTCAAGGAAAATCCAAAGAGGAAGTGCTTAAGCTGCGGTGAGAGAGGACAATGGAGGTTTTGCATGTTCCAACCCCAAAAGGGACGGAAAGAAAGGTAATTCTCACGCACTAGTTGTTGAAACTTGTTTAGCGGTGTATACTTCTCATTCGTGGGTGGTTGATACGAGATCCACTAATCATGTTGGCTTCACGGGTTCTAAATGATCCGGCAACTTAGTGGGAGTGAGATCCTCATCACACTGGGCAACGTTATTTAAAGTAGAAGATGTTGCAATGCTACGAAGTGGCGAGATATTGCAATGCTACGATAGTAACGATTATTGCAATACTACTTGATAGCGAGACATTGCAATGCTACATGAGTAAAGATTAAAAGCGATGGGAGAAGTGCACCTATCTTTTGAAGATAAAGTTTTTTTGGAGATTATCTTTATGTTCCCAGTTTTAGAAAGAATTCACTTCCAGTTTCTAAAATTCGATTAAAGGACACTAAGTTTCTTCTAATAAGAATGACATCATTTTTGAAATGATGAGTGTACCTGTTATGGGTCATTGATGGAAAATCTCTATAAAATTAACTGTGCACACCACTCACGAAAATGCATCCTATAACACATCAACTATTTCCGAGAAAAAAAAGCGTGAACGAAATACTTCTTTGGCATCTAAGATTAGGTCATATAAATCAAAAAGAGGATCCAAAGGTTGTGAAAGATGGTTCTTCGGGCGTCTCCAAGTTGAATCAAATCCAACCTGCGAATCATGTTTTGAGGGTGATATGACCAAGATGGCATTTGGAGCCAAGGGGAATGGGGCTAAAGAAGTGTTAGAGATCGTTCACATAGATGTATGTAGTCAAATGTCAACCAAAGCAAGAGGAGGTTATGAGTAATTTTATTGATAATTACTCAAGGTACATTTTCCTTATGAAGCATGAATATGAGACCTTTGAAAATTCTAAGAATTTAAGGCTCAAACAGAGAATCATAGGGAAAAACGTATCAAGTCTCTACGATCTGATCGTGGAGGCGAATACCTCAGCGATGTGTTTTGAACTACTTATCTGATGAAGGGATTGTATCCCAGCTCACTGCACCCGGAACCCCTCAACAAAATGGGGTTGCAGAGCGAAGTAACATAATTCTTTTGGAAATGGTTAGATCAATGATGAGTTATGCGGATCTTCCCGAGTCGTTCTGGGGTCATACCTTGGAAACAGCGACTTACATTCTGAACTTGGTGCTATCCAAATCGGTTCCCAAAACTGCCAAAGAATTGTGGACCGGGCGCAAGCCTAGTATGAGACACATGAGAACTTTGGGGTGTCCGCCTACACATGTTGGACAAGGAAGCGATAAGTTGGATCCTCGATCGAATTAAAATTTGTTTGTAGGATACCCCGAGGAACAAAAGGGTGTATGTTCTATAGTTCGAAGATCAAAAGGTGGTAATCAACACCCACTTTTTTTTTGAAAGAAGACTATATGAACCAAAGAAACCCGAAGTGAGATTACCTTAAATGAGCTTAGAGGGCAAACCTCGGTTAATTTATCTTAGATGATATACCAAACGATACGCCTTTCTGGCCGGACCTCGTCATAGTGAGAGGGTTGTTAGACGACCGAGAGATTCATGGGAATAGGAGAGTCCTCGGACTTGATTCAGGAATCGAGACCCATGGACATATGATGAGGCACTCCAAGATAAGGATCTGATTCTTGGCAAACAAAGAATGAAAAGCGGAATGGGTTCTATGTTTCATAATAGAGTGTGGGAGCTAGTCGAACCACTTAATGGGGGTCAAACCCATTGGATGCAAGTGGATATATAAGAGGAAAGAGGACCCGGACGGGAAGGTTGAAACCTTTAAAGCAAGACTAATGGCGAAAGGTTATACTCGAGAAAGAAAGGGATCGGTTATGAGGAAACTTTTTTTCGCGTAGCCATGCTTAAGTCCATCCATATTTCTCTTATCGATTGCTGCGATTTCAACTTTGAAATATGGCAAATAGATGTCAAGGCGACTTTCTTAACGGAAGTCTTGATAAAGAGATCTATATGCAACAACCCCAAGGTTTCATTGAAACAAGGCCAAGAACATCTTGTTTGTAAGCTCAAGAAGTCCATTTACAGATTCAAACAGCATCCGAGCTTGGAACCAAAGTTTTGATCATGTAATAAAGTCTTATGGGTTTGATCAAAACAAGTTTGAAAGTTGTGTGTATAAAAAAGCGTTTGAAGCGCATTGGTATTCTTAGTACTATCGTAGATGACATTGTGATCATCGGGAACGATGTGAAGGTGTGATCGGGGCGTAAGGGCATGGTTTCAAAAGCAGGTTTGATATGAAAGACTTAGGAAAGCGGACATATCCTTGGGATCAAGATAACTCGAGATCGCCAGAAAAGGATGACCGGGTTATCGCAAGTTTCATACATAGACACTGATTTTTGAAACAATTCAACATGCAAAATTCCAAGAAAGGATTCATACCTTTCAGATTTGGAATCCATCTATCCAAGAAAATGTTCCCTAAGACGAAAAGGAGATAGATGACATGAAAGGTATTCCTTGTGCTTCGGCTGTCGGAAACCTTATGTATGCATTCTTTGTGTATGAGACCCGGATATCCGCTGCCGTAGGCATGGTAGCAAGATATCAAAGTAACCAGGAAAGCGCGCATTGACGATAGTTAAAAACATTCTGAAGTGTCTGAAAAGAACTCGGGATAGAATGTTGATTTATCAGTCAGGTACTCCAATCCCCATCGGCTACACGGACTCGGATTTCCAATCAGATATAGATTCCAGAAATTATCTGCCTCAGTTAGTGTGTTTCCATTTGGGAAGTGTAGCCATCAAATGGACGAGTGTGAAGCAGAAATGCATCCTTGACTCAACCATGGAAGTCGGGGTAAGTAGGCGCTTGTGAAGCGTTGAAAGAACCGATTGGGCTCTAGATCTTCTTAGTGGACTTGGATGGTGTTACGAATTTGTCTAGCAATATATGCTAAGGCGATTTGCAAATTCAAGAGAACCAAGAGTCACGTATCAAACAAACACATTAAAGGAATGACATCTTATACAAGAAATCGTTAAGAGAGGAGATATAGATGTGGCAAAGATAGCGTCGAGGACGACTAGCAGATCCATTCTGGCGTGCGCCTCTGAATACATTCGAGAGACATGTGAGTGGAATGGGTGTCAAGACCGTTGCTATCTGCTTTGAGTATAAGTGGGAGAAATTATTAGGTTCGTGTAGGTGACATTAGATGTCACGGACTACTCGAGGCGTGTTGTAGTATACTTAAAAGCGGACTTTGAGTATAAGTGGGAGATTGTTGGGATTATCTTTGAAAAGTATGCTTTTTACTTTGTATAATCGAAACCTGAATTTTCAGGACTTATTTTGAAATAAATTGTTTATCATCGATGCTTTAAATATGATTGAATGTTATATATATTTCTTTGCATAACTGTTCAATAATTAAATACGTGTTACTTTGTAGTTAATTTAGTGATACCGGATCACGAAGATTAAATTAATAGTCCCTTGTAACTAAAAAGTACGCCATTCACGACCTAGATGAAATGAACAACCATCGCGAAAGGTTGAGGTGTAAAGGCTCAGATTGGTTTGTCTTGACCAAGAGATTACACTAGTGCATGGTGATGTCTTTGAATAGGACCTCTGGGAGGATAAATTCTTGAAACTCGAACAAGGAAGAATTAGACCTCGGTGGTTCGTTGTTTCTTAACCTTCATCCCTTAAATAGGATCACGTGGGATTGGTAACTATTGCTTTGAATTATCATGGGTAGCGAATCAGAGAGATTCAATACTTTTTATCTTGGGCAATATTATTGGTCACATGTGATTGCTAAGATTTAATACGAAGAATCGTGTGCAAGTACGCTTACTTGATTTATCCCCTTGGGAGGTTCATAAGTTTTATCATACCAAATCTTGCAAGTGGAAATAGTTTCCGGTATGGATAATAATGTTGAACCGTTCCTCGACCAAGGACAAAAGATATTAATTAATGGAAAGCTATTTCAGTGGCTTGAATTAATTATTGGGCTAGATAATCTTAAACACGGGAAATAATGACCGGGAGCCATATTGACTGTAATATGGGTTAAGATGGATAGTGCAATATTAATTATGTAGTGGGATTAATTAATATTTATGGGCTTGAATTATATTGTGTCTCAATATTAGATATTCAAGATCCGTTAGAAGGTCCAATCTTAATTCTCCTAAAGGCCCCCTGAGTAGCCCAACATATAGTCCAATAATTGAAAAGGTGATTAAAATAAAATAAATATTGTTGCTTAATTTTCCAAGTATTATTTTCGAAATATATAGATATGTTGGGAGAAAGATTTTCTTTTAATTTTGTTATGGAATGAAGATATGTATTTTGGAATACAAGATTATCTCATTAAGTTCAAGAAATCTCCCACTAGCTTATTTATATAGTAAATTTCGAAAAAGATGAAAATATAGTGGGCAAGAAAGATTTTCTTGAAAAGATATTATGGAAGATATGTATTTCTTGAAATACAAGAATATCTCATAAATTCAAGAAGATCCAAATCTTGGATTCTTGCACTAAATTTTTGAAAATCCTTATATTAGAGGAAGTGGGATTTTTGTGGAATATTTTAATTATGGGAAAAAGAATATAGGAGATATATTCAAAATTTCTTGGTGACCAAGAAAAGTCTTTTCCCACATTGAAATATCACTAAAATTTCGACCACCCTCCCTCTTATAAATAGGGGATGATTAGTTCATTCCCAAGTACAATTCCATGTGTTGGAAATATTAGCAAATCCACATAAGTGGTTCAACAAAGTTTATTTTTTCCTTTTGTTAATTGTTCGACGAAGGGCCCTTCCGCCGGATAGTTGAGCAAGGGCTAAGGGAATACTTGGGAAGTCCTTTTGGTTAGTCCATCCGACTGAAGTCACTGCTATCCCGAGAGGTACGTTCACGTAAACCCGTAGATTCCGCATGCGTAGGTTTTACGTGGCTTTTTATATGCATGATATGTTGTTGCAATTATTATTTGAATTAATATAGGATTAATTCATGCTAGTAATAATTAATGAATTAAATTTGTATTTAAATATTCACCCCGGATAGATCTGTGCAACTCATTCCCCAACACTAAGAACCACATTAGAAGGCTGGAAGATGACCAAGATCAGTTAGCAGGAGAGGTGCGTTGTGTGATCAAAGAGCAATACCACATGGACACAACACTCTCCAGACTTCTTCCAAAGTACGGTGCCAAGAAGGGGGAAAAGGAAGGTGAAGACTTCAGGAAGTTATTGGCACGTACTATGGAGAAAAAGGCTCAAAAAGATGCTGAAATGTATATTCTAGCTAAAGCCTTGAAGGAAGTCGAAGCTACTGAGAAGATGAAGTTCGTTCAGGTGGAGAAGCCGAGCTACACTCAGGTTTCTGAGGAAACCATGCTTGAAGTGGCAAGAGAGAAACTGAGTGATAGAGCTAAGGTTGGAACAAGCCAGACTGTTGCTGAATTGCCTATGAAGAGGAAAGCCTTGGGCATTGTTGAACCTGAAAGCAAGCGTGCTAAGGCTTCTAAGCCAGTGCAGAGAAAGCTGATGGAAGAGTTAGAAGAGTCTGCAGGTCAGCAGAAGAAGAAAGTCTTCAACACAAAGAATGCTCTGAAGACACTCCAGATAGAACAAGCAAAGAAAGCTGCTGCTTCAGTCTCAGGCGTGCCTGTGATAAGAAAGAAGACTGAAGAAGAGCTGAAGCGAAGGAGTGGATTCAAAAAGTTTGCGAGCAAAAGGAGAGAGACATCAAAAGCACTGAAATGGCCACACGTTGACAAATGGATGCCTATCAAATTCAACGATGTTTGGGAAGAGGTCAAGAGAACCTTCTAGTTCTACTATGATGTGCTCAGGGAATGGAGAGGGGAAAGCTCAGATCAGAATGAAGCGTTCATTGAATATCTCCTAACCTTCTATCCAAAATATCTCCAAAGTTGGATGAATTTAGCAGATGAAGGAAAGGTGCAGATAGTTGCCCCCGGTCCATATACCTACCCTCCTCCAAGACTTGATAATGGCATGGTGAATGAGAAAGCCATTATTCAAGAAATTGCTCAATATGCTGCTCAGTTGGGTTTGACAGGAAATAGTCCGGATATCATTGAGGAAAGAGATGCCCTGAAGAAGAGGTATTTCGGAATGTTCAACCTGGAAGTGCCCGCTGATGAAGTTGAAGAAGATGCAAGCTGAAGAGCAGATGCAAACTGAAGAGCAGAAGACTGAAGAGCCAAATCTGAAGACTGAAGACTTACCTGAAGACACTTGTAATTTTTCTGTCTTTTTGTCTTTATTTTTGTTTTGATAAATTTCATTGTAACCTGTAACAGACTACTCATCATCAATGAAAATTTATCATTTATGCTCAAAAGATAATATCTCATTATCTTATTTACATGTCTTTTACTTTTGATATGCTAAATGTTGTCTCTGAATTAATTGTTTATGAGGGAAATTGTTTAAGTATTTGGTGATGAACTATTTAAGAAGATTCATTACTGAAGAAATTGTTGAATGATTAACTGTTAGGAGTTTCTCTAAAATTGTTGGGAGATTCTCTGATTTGGGAAATTATTGAGACATAACCAATCTTGTAATAGGATAAAACTGAAACCTGAGTATAGGTTAAATATTTGTAACAAGATAGGTTTTGGCATCATCAAAAAGGGGGAAATTGTTGGGAGATGAATTTAATAAAGATAAGATTTTGATTAAGATCCCAAAACCCTGAGTATGACATGTTCAGAATAATCTTGATAGTTGAGTCAGGATTCAGTTTTAGAGTATTCAGGATGATATCTGCAAAATGTATAGTCAGCAGATATAGATCAGGATAGATTTTGTTAAGTTCTGAAGACTCAAGAAGTTTCAAGAAATCAAGTCTCAAAGATGAAATCAAGTTTCGAGGTTTCAAAGAAGAAATCGAGAATCAAGACTCAAAGGAGAAATCGAGAATCAAGACTCAAAGGAGAAACCGAGAAACTCAAAGATGAAGACTCAATAAGACTCAATATATTGGCCAAGATATCGGAAGACTCAACACTCGTGAAGACTCAAGACTCGTAAGACTCAAGACTCGTAAGACGCCAAGACTCGTAAGACTTTGAAGACTCGTAAGACGCCAAGACTCGTAAGACTCAAGACACAAGATCAAGATCAAGATCGAAGATCAAGAATATCAAGGCACAAGAATTATCAAGACTCAAGAATGCATGAATGCTCGAGATAAACACAATGTTCCGAGGCACTGAGAATTTCTATCTGAAGGATGCAATACTGAGAAGATCGCGATTCCTTAGAAAAATAGATATTTGCCAAGACATTCAAATGCAGACAAAAGGAACTAAGTCAGAGTGTTGTTAAGGTTATATCACTCAGAGTTTATAACCAAAAGAGCTGTTGAAGGTGTCTACCTTTAAACTGGAGACAAAAGTCAAAAAGAAGGAGACATCACTGTACAAAACTGACACTGACAGTGACAGGTAGCTGAAAAAGATGTCAGGTGTACAAAAGTTCCAGACTGCAAAAAGTGAAGACCGGCTACATGAAAGGCTTTTGCCTAAAACGTGTTAGGGAGTTTCAAACCCTAAATATAGCCGTTCCTCACACACCATAAGAGGAAACTCACGAAGCTATCTCTCCAACGGATAGTTTTTCAAGAGTGACCTTGGTGTTTGCCTATAAATACTTGTGACCCTCTACATTGTAAGGTTACGGGAAATTTATAAGCACCTCAAGAGCTCAAACTTATTATCGCAAAGTTAAAGCACTCGAAAAACTTAGAATTTCCCAAGTGCTTTTAAATCGAAGAGAGCTCATTCCACTAAGCCTAGATTGATAAGATATATCCGAAGCTTAGTCGAGATATCCTAACCCTTTGCATTGTACTTTATTGTAAAGGATATCTCATCCTAGTTAGAAACCAACCCCAGAAACCCCAAACCCTTTAGAAGGTAGTTTGAGTGTGTTTGTTGGTGAGAAGAGTTGTAAAGAGTTAGTAAACTACGCGGAGTAGTCAGAAAGCTCTAGAGAAGAAGTTAGTAAACTACTTGTGGTAGTCTGAAAGCTTGTGTGAGTTGAGTAAGTAAACTACGGAGGTAGTCAGAAAACTCAAGGTCGGGTTGAGTAAGTAAACTACGTGGAGTAGTCAGAAAGCTCAGGGCCGAGTTGAGTAAGTAAACTACGCGAGGTAGTCAGAAAGCTCAAGTGATTAGTGAATTTCTCTGAAGAGTCAGGGAGAGTGGAAGTAGGAGTTTGAGTCTCTGAACCACTATAAATTGCTGTGTTGTTTATTGCTTTCCTTATCTGTGCTTAACTGTTGCATTGACTTAAAACTGAAAGCATATTTTCACTGACATTTCAGTTGGAATCAATCCACTGAAAGTTGCATATAATTGAATCACAGCCTAATCACTATTTCATTCAAAGGAAGGTTTTCAGCAAAGCTTAAAACGAGTATAAACTAAAGGGCCAACCATTCCGCACGTCTGAGTAGCTAGAACAGATAGTTACCAAACTGAACTTACTCTTCTGAGGGTTCAGTAAGTTAGTTATCTGATCCAAGCAACTCAGGATCTCTGAAACTCAGGACTCAGTTGGGATTATCTGAGGTTTCTGAAAGTAGCTCAGGATCACTGTCTCAGTAGACTTTGACTCAGAGCGATTTGTGCTTCTCAGGACCTAATCTTCAGGACAACCTGACCCAAGTTGACCTCAGTAAGAAATTTTTTTAAAAACACTGAACACGTGTATTCCCCCCATACATGTGTAAGACTCATTTGCACCGGGACCAACAGGTACATCAAGAACCCAAAAATGTTCTTGTGCCGGAAGGACAAAACTCATATTCCGTTTCCAAACAACATAGTTATCTCCAGTTAATTGGTGTTCTTTGAGTGTATATAACAGTGGATTAAAAGGTTGCGACATGATGAACTGAAATAAACAATAATATGCATAAGCACAAATATATCACAAGGTTCGATCACATGCATCATATTAAAATCTCAAAAAAATATGAACATGCATCAGCCAACATCTCAAAACAGTTTAAATAAGCCACGTGGGGTGGGTCATTATTTAAACACATTCAAGCAGGTTACAAACAAGAACAGTTACAAACCTTTAATATCCAGATTAATAGTTGGCTCCCACTTGACCAGTATAAAATTGACAGGGACTTCGGGGAAGTATATGCATATCAATTATATACCTAAGTAATAACCATGATTAAATGCAGGATTATTATTTCGTATTGAACGAGCCTCGTGGGGAGGGTCATCGCCGCCACTAATAATAACCCACAATCATCCATTTGGAATTCATTCATGTGAAAGCTATCTTTTGACCGTCCCGTGGGGGGAATTTCTCCAAAAGAATTCACAAATAAATAAATCATGGAGGTCAAAATTAATTCAATTTTATTATCCGGAATAAAATTGTCAATTAATTATTTAAACATACTTAGTAATTTTTGAAGGTGAGATTTTTCATTGGGCAACTCTCATGCAAACACATTTAAACAAATTAAATAAAACATAAGATAACACAATAATAAATCAAGCAAAGCAGAAAAATAAACATATTGGGCACAAATTATCCAATTGTCATGGTTTGATTTTTCTTGGCTTGATCTTGAAGAATCACCGTCTTGAATTTCTCCCACTCGATCGTCTCGAAAAAAATACTCCATCTCGAAATGCACTTAATGCTTCATGCTTGGGGATGCTGCATACGTATCCGGCAGCCCTTAGCCAAGATTCAACCTCATTAGCCTCGGCCTTGCGGCTTTCGGCGTCATCCCTCCCGCGCCTTAATGCAGCCTCCGGCCGGTCCGGCGGCATTTCACCGGCGTACCCAGCGTACCCACCGCGCATCGCGCCGCAGCCCTTCGCCAGCACTTTCGCCCAGCGGTACTCGGCAGCCCTTGCGTCTCAGCGTGCGCCAGCGTCTATCTGCCTTAAATCCGCTGGCCGCTCCGCGCCTGCCAGTCGCTGCGTCGCGCCCAGCATCGCGTCGTGTGGCACGATCACCAGCGGCTTCGGCCTGCAACCTCGTACGATGCGCGTCGTGCTGCTGGCGGCGTCGCGTTCTTGGCGTGCCTCACTTAACGCGTTGTTGTATACGCCACCTACGCCGGTTACGGATTTTATCCTTTAATTAACCCGTCTCGTCCTCATTTTCGATCGGTTACAATTTATTTACAAAAATGAATAAACCTAGATCTAGACTAGTCTATTACATTGATCAAATCAAACAAATCTAATCTACTCGTGGATTTTCTCACGAGGCAAAAGCGAATCCCGAACTAATCGAATTAAAAACCACAATTTATATGCATGCATAAATTAACACATTAAATTCCATGACAATTGGTTACCTGCAAAACAGATCTAGCAATTCTACTATCGATTTCAAATTTAATGTCATGAATTAAATTACAATTTAAAAATTGAGGCGAAACCGTGGCTCGATGCGGCTTGTTGGGGAATGATTTGCACGGATCTATTAAAGGTGAATATTTAAATACAAATTTAATTCTTATAATTATTACTAGCATGAATTAATCCTATATTAATTCAAATAATAATCAACAACATATCATGCATATAATTAATTCACGTAAATCCCCGCGATGCGAATTCTCTACGAGTTTCTGTGACGCGTTACCTCTTGGGATGGCAATGGCTTGGTTGATTAGACTCACCAAAAGAACTTCCCAAGTATTCCCTTAATCCTTGCTCGACAATCCGGTGGAAGGATACTCGCGAACAATTAACAAAAGGAAAAAAAATAAACTTTGTTGCACCACTTTCGTGGATTTGCTAATTTTTCCAGCACATGGAATTGTACTTGGGAATGAAAGAATCATCCCCTATTTATATAGCATAGGTGGTCGAAAATTGTGGCCAAAAAATAATGTGGGAAAATCTTTTCTTGATCTCCAAGAAATCTTGAATATATCTCCTATATTCTTTTTCCCATAATTATAATATTCCACAAAATTCCACCTACTCTATTTTATGGATAATTTCGAAAATAATAGGGACCAAGAATCCAAGATTTGGATCTTCTTGAATTTATGAGATATTCTTGTATTTCAAGAAATACATATCAACCATAATATATTTTCAAGAAAATCAAGAAAATCTTTCTTGCCCTTTATTCTTCAAAATTTTCGAAACAAACTATATGAATAACCAAGTGGGAGATTTCTTGAATTTAATGAGATAATCTTGTATTCCAAGAATACATATCTTCATTCCATAACAAAATTCAAAGAAAATCTTTCTCCCGTTTTATCCATAAATTCCGAAAAATAGGAAAAATTAAGCAACAATATTTATTTTATTTTAAACACCTTTTTCAGTTATTGGACTATATGTTGGGCTACTCAGGGGGCCTTTAGGAGAATTAAGATTGGACCTTCCAATGGATCTTGAATTATCAATATTGAGCCACAATATTATTCAAGCCCATAAATATTAATTAATCCCACAACATAATTAATATTGCACTATCCATTTTAACCCATATTACAGTCAATATGACTCCCGGTTATTATTTCCCGTGTTTAAGATTATCTAACCCATTAATTAATTCAAGCCACTGAAATAGCTTTCCATTAATTAATATCTTTTGTCCTTGGGTCGAACAGGTTCAACATTATTATCCATACCGGAAACTAATTCCACTTGCAAGATTTGGTATGATAAAGCTTATGAACCTCCCAAGGGGGCAAATCGAACAAGCGTACTTGCACACGATTCTTTGTATTAAATCTTAGCAATCATATGTGACCAATAATATTGCCCAAGATAAAAAGTATTGAATCTCGTTGATTCTCTACCCATGATAAGTCAAAGCAATAGTTACCAACCACACGTGATCCTATTTAAGGAACAAAGATTAAGAAATAACGAACCACTGAGGTCTAATTCTTCCTTGTTCAGTTCTGAAGAATTTATCCTCCTGTAGGTCCTATTCAGTGCATCAGTCATGCACTAGTGTAATCTCTTGGTCAAGACAAGCCAATCTGAGTCTTACACTTCAACCTTTCACAATGGGTTGTTCATTTCCATCTAGGTCGTGAATGGCGTACTTTTAGTTACAAGGATTTGTTAATTTAATCTTTTTGTGATCCGGTATCACTAAATTAACTACAATGTAACACGCATTTAATTATTGAACAGGTTATCAAATAAATCTATGTAACATTCAATGATATTTAAAGCATCAGTGATAAACAATTTATTTCAGCAAATAAGTCCGAAATTCAGTTTTGATTATACAAAGTAAAAAGCATACTTTCCAGTATAATCCCAACATCAAGAGCTTCTACTTCCTCTTATAGAGAAGACACATATTGTAAAAATTATAATAACGAAAGAATAATTATTAATGAAAACAATATCATCCACAAAGATGGAATTGATCCCGAAACAATTTCGAATTGTAATTTTAAAATGTAATTTTATGGATATTACAAACTTTTTAGATTTTTCTAAAGGTTCTTCTACTAGAGCTCATATTAATGATGAGTTTAATAATCCTAAATGAGATAATTTTAGAATTTGGTATTTTAAATCATTTTCAAAAGATGATTTAAATTACTTTGTTGATAGTTTTTATAAATTCTGTGAACAACATAATGAAATTACTTATTTTGTTCCTTGGTTTATTAAAACTTTTTATATAAACCATGTATCAGTTATTGAACGTGATTATAAGATGCTATTCTTTGGAGGAACACAAAAAATCATTTACCCTCCACATGTTCCGTTTCAAACTGAAAAGAATGGTAGGATTTTTAATTTCCTTCCATTTTCTAAGATTATTGAGAATGATGTTATACAAATTACTGTGAAACATATTAATCAAATGATTGAACAAAATAATTTTTGCAATCTTTATCTGTCTATTTTAGGTAAAGAAATTATCTCTTTACATGAAAAAATAGATAGAATTTTATCTCAAACTAAAATTCAGACAAAGTCTGATTTACCTGAAGAAAATAGTAATAAAAATTTAGTTATTAAAACTGCTTCTTCAATACAATCTCCTTTAGAGTTGAAAGACTTTAAAATTGAACCATCTCTGTCTGATTTTGAAAAAATTATTAGTGAAAAATTAAAAAATCTGAATATTTCTACTTTAGATGATGACTTTGAAGAAAGTCCCAATACTAGCTCTATTGAGTTTGGTAATACTAATAATACTAATAGTATTAATAAAATTAAATGGGCTGATAAGCCAAATTTGTCTAAATATTATTATAAAAGACCCCACTCCTATGGATGTTCTTCATAAAGAACATGAAAACTTCTTTAAACTTCTTATTCAGGAAAAAACATCTATGAATGGAATATTGATGGTGTTGGGATTATACTGGAAAGTATACTTTTTACTTTGTATAATCGAAACTGAATTTCCAGACTTATCTACTGAAATAAATTGTTTATCACTGATGCTTTAAATATTATTGAATGTTACATATATTTACTGCATAACTGTTCAATAAGTCGTACGTGTTACATTGTAGTTAATTTAGTGATACCAGATCACAGAAGATTAAATTAACAGTCCCTTGTAACTAAAAGTACGTTATTCACGACCTAGATGGAGATGAATAACCCATCGTGAAAGGTTGAAATGTAAGGCTCAGATTGGCTTGTCTTGACCAAGAGGTTACACTAGTGCATGACTGATGCACTGAATAGGACCTACAGGAGGATAAATTCTTCAGAACTGAACAAAAAAGAATTAGACCTCAGTGGTTCGTTATTTCTTAATCTTTGTTCCTTAAATAGGATCACGTGTGGTTGGTAACTATTGCTTTGACTTACCATGGGTAGAGAATCAACGAGATTCAATACTTTTTATCTTGGGCAATATTATTGGTCACATATGATTGCTAAGATTTAATACAAAGAATCGTGTGCAAGTACGCTTGTTCGATTTGCCCCCTTGGGAGGTTCATAAGCTTTATCATACCAAATCTTGCAAGTGGAATTAGTTTCCGGTATGGATAATAATGTTGAACCGTTCCTTGACCAAGGACAAAAGATATTAATTAACGGAAAGCTATTTCAGTGGCTTAAATTAATTGATGGGCTAGACAATCTTAAACACAGGAAATAATGACCGGGAGCCATATTGACTGTAATATGGGTTAAGATGGATAGTGCAATATTAATTATGTAGTGGGATTAATTAATATTTATGGGCTTGAATTATATTGTGGCTCAATATTAGATATTCAAGGTCCATTAGAAGGTTCAATCTTAATTCTCCTAAAGGCCCCCTGAGTAGCCCAACATATAGTCCATTAACTGAAAATGTGATTAAAATAAAATAAATATTGTTGCTTATTTTTCTTGAGATTTTCGAAAATTATGGATGAAGTTGGGAGAAAGATTTTCTTTGAATTTTGTTATGGAATGAAGATATGTATTCTTGAAATACAAGATTATCTCATTAAATTCAAGAAATCTCCCACTTGGTTTATCCATATGTATTTTTCGAAAAAAAATGAAAATATAGGGCAAGAAAGATTTTCTTGATTTTCTTGAAAAGATATTATGGAGGATATGTATTTCTTGAAATACAAGAATATCTCATAAATTCAAGAAGATCCAAATCTTGGAATCTTGCAAGGCTATATTTTTGAAAATTCCATATTTGTAGAGTAGGTGGGATTTTTGTGGAATATTATGGGAAAAAGAATTTAGGAGATATATTCAATATTTCTTGGAGATCAAGAAAATATTTTCCCACATTGTTTTTGGCCACAATTTTCGACCACCTCAGTATCTATAAATAGGGGATGATTCTTTCATTCCCAAGTACAATTCCATGTGCTGGAAAAATTAGCAAATCCACGAAAGTGGTGCAACAAAGTTTATTTTTTTCCTTTTGTTAATTGTTCGCGAGTATCCTTCCATCTCAAGAGGTACGTTCACGTAAACTCATAGAATTCCGCATGCGTAGGATTTAAGTGAATTATTTATATGCATGATATGTTGTTGGATTATTATTTGAATTAATATAGGATTAATTCATGCTAGTAATAATTAAAGAATTAAATTTGTATTTAAATATTCACCCCGAATAGATCTGTGCAACCTATTCCCCAACAACTGGTATCAGAGCCACGGTTTCGGGCTCTGAATTTTTTAAATTGTAATTTAATTCGTTGGCATTAAATTTGAAATTGGATAGTAGAATTGCTAGATCTTTTTTGCAGGTATCCAATTGTCATTGAATTTAATGTGTTTATGCATGCATATAAACTGTTTTTTTTTAAATTCGATTCGTTTGGATTTGTTTTTCCTCGTGAGAAAATCCACGAGTAGATTAGAATTTGTTTGATTTGACCAATGTAATAGACTAGTCTAGATCTAGGTTTATTTATTTTTTGTAAATAAATTGTAACCGGATCGAAAACGAGGACCGAGACGAAGAATTAAAGGACAAAATCCGTAGAACCCAGCGTGCGGCGGCTGGCTAACGGCACGTGGGCATTGTGGCGAGGCCGAGGCAGCCAAAGCGCGGCGGCAAAGGCGCGACGCAGACGCGACATCGATCGACTGTCGGGCGGACGCGCCAGACGATGGCTTTGCTGAGCGAAAGACGCGGATGCGGGCACTACCGAGGTCACGGGCGAGGCAGAGGGGGGCGAGAGCGCTGCTAGGATCTGCAAGAGATACCGAGGACTGCTGCTGCTGTCGCCGAGACATGCCGAGGCGTCGAGGCATCGGGCGACGCTTTGACGCCGGGCGGTGCCAAAAGGTCGCCGAGGTTGGTCTAGGCAATGGCGGGCGGATCTTGGCGTGCATCCGGCATCCAGGCCGCGGCGTGGCGTTTTGAGACAAAGTATTTTTTGAGACGATCGAGTGGGAGATATTCGAGACGTGTTTCTTCAAGATCAAGCCAAGAAAAATCAAACCATGACAATTGGATAATTTGTGCCCAATACGTATATTTTCAGTTTTGCTTGATTTATTTGTGCTATCTTATGCTTTATTTAATTTGTGTAAATGTGTTTGCATGAGAGTTGCCAAATGAAAAAATCTCACCTTCAAAATTACTAAGTATGTTTAAATAATTAATTGACAATTTTATTCCGGATAATAAAATTGAATTAATTTTGACCTCCATGATTTATTTATTTGTGAATTCTTTTGGAGAAATTCCCCCCACGGGACGGTCAAAAGATAGCTTTCACATGAATGAATTCCAAACGGATGATTGTGGGTTATTACTAGTGGCTACGATGACCCTCCCCACGAGGCTCGATCAAAGCGAAATAATAATCCTGTATTTAATCATGGTTATTACTTAGGTATAAAATTGATATGCATATACTTCCCCAAGTCCCTGTCAATTTTATATTGGTCAAGTGGTAGCCAACTATTAATCTGGATATTAAAGGTTTGTAACTGTTCTTGTTTGTAATTCGCTTTTTGAATGTGTTTAAATAATGACCCACCCCACGTGGCTTATTTAAACTGTTTTGAGATGTTGGCTGATGCATGTTCATATTTTTTTGAGATTTTAATATGATGCATGTGATCGAACCTTGTGATATATTTGTGCTTATGCATATTATTGTTTATTTTAGTTCATCATGTCGCAACCTTTTAATTCACTGTTATATACACTCAAAGAACACCAATTAACTGGAGATAACTATGTTGTTTGGAAACAGAATATGAGTTTTGTCCTTCCGGCACAAGAACATTTTTGGGTTCTTGATGTACCCAATCCACGTAAGCCTACTGATGAATCATCTGATGCGGCAAGACATGAGTATAATATTTGGGAGCAGGCCAATGAACCCATGAAACGTGTAATCTTGACTTCTTTGTCGATGATTTGAAACACATTCATGAAGGTGTTGAGTCCATTCCATGAAATTATGCAAAGTCTTGAAGAAATATTTTTAACAAAAGACCGCATGATCGATCAGTTTAAAAATGATGACGTGGCTAGGCTGAAAATGGCTGAGGGAACACCTGTAAGGGTGCATGTTCTCAGAGTCAAACACCATTTTCTAAAACTGGCTTATCTCGGAACTAAGTATTGTGATGAGGCCCAAATCGAATTTCTGTTGCTTACTCTGCCAAGGAGCTTCGATGGATTTTACTGTGGTTTTGTGATGAGTGATCACATGTTTACTATGGATAATCTACAAGAAGCCTTGGAGATGGTATAGAAGCATTTAGGAAAGAAAGACGAAGCATTGTTGACCAAAAGTCTTTTCTCGAGATCTAGGCCAGTGGAAGGCAAGTCTCAAGAAAAGGAAAGTGGTCAGAACCAAAGCAAACTCATCACTAAGAAAAGTGAAAAAAAAGGCGGTTAGGTGGTTGGGTGTCAAGAAAGGACCAAAAGGAATATGTTTTAATTGCGGGGAGAAAGGACATTGGAGGTCAGCCTGTTCCAATCCCAAAAGGAAAGGAAAGAAAGGTAATCCTCACTCACTAGATGTTGAAACTTGTTTAGCGTATGCCTCCCATTTATGGGTGGTGGATGAGGATCCTTGATCATGTTTGTTTCACATTCTGAGGGGTTCAAACGGACCCGACAACTAAGTGGAAGTGAGATCCTCATCACCTTTGGGGGATCTTCGAGAGTGGCGGTGAAGCGATGGGAGAGGTGCACCTGTCTTTTGAAGACGAGTTTTAATTTTAAGAGATGTTACATGCGTTTCGAAGTTTTAGAAAGAATTTGATTTCAGTTTCTAAACTTTTTCATGATGGATATTCGGTTACTTTTAATAAAGTTGTTACCATTTCTCTTTTTGATAAATTTATCTGTCATGGAACGTTGGCGAACAATCTCTATACAATTAACTGTGCACACCACTCACGAAATGCATCCTATAACACATCAACTGTTTCCGAGAAAAGAAAACGTTCATCAGACGTGAACGAGACACTTCTTTGGCATCTAAGATTAGGTCATATAAATCCAAAGAGTATCCAAAGGTTGGTTAAAGATGGTTCTCTGGAGCTTCTCCAAGTTGAACCGTTTCCAACCTGCGAATCATGTTTGGAGGGTAAAATGACCAAGAGGGCATTTGGAGCCAAGGGGAATAGGGCCAAAGAAGTGTTAGAGATCGTTCACATAGATGTATGTGGTCCAATGTCAACCAAAGCAAGAGGAGGTTATGAGTATTTCGTCACTTTTATTGATGATTACTCAAGGTACGGTTATATTTTCCTTATGAAGCATAAATCTGAGACCTTTGAGAAATTCAAAGAATTTAAGGATCAAGCAAAGAATCATAGGGAAAAACGTATCAAGTCTCTACGATCTGATCATGGAGGCGAATACCTCAGCTATGAGTTTTTGAACTACTTATCTGATGAAGGGATTGTATCCCAGCTCACTGCACCCGGAACCCCTCAACAAAACGGGGTTGCAGAGCGAAGAAACAGAACTCTTTTGGAAATGGTTAGATCAATGATGAGTTATGCGGATCTTCCCAAGTCGTTCTGGGGTCATGCGTTGGAAACAGCGGCTTACATTCTGAACTTGGTGCCATCCAAATCGGTTCCCAAAACTCCCAAAGAATTGTGGACTGGGCGCAAGCCTAGTATGAGACACATGAGAATTTGGGGGTGTCCAGCCTACGTGTTGGACAAGGAAGCCGGTAAATTGGATCCTCGATCAGAATTAAGGCTGTTTGTAGGATACCCCGAGGGAACAAAAGGGTGTATGTTCTATGGTCCCGAAGATCAAAAGGTGGTCATCAGCACCCACTTTAGATTTTTGGAAGAAGACTATATAAACAAAAAAAAACCCAGAAGTGAGATTACCTTAAATGAGGCAAACCTCAGTGCCAACTGTACTAGATGATATACCAAACGATACGCTTTCACAACCAGAGCCTCGTCTTAGTGGGAGGGTTGTTAGACAGCCCGAGAGATTCATGGGAATAGGAGTGTCCTCGGACTTGATTCCCGGACAAGACGAATCAGACCCATGTGTTGGGATTATACTGAAAAGTATATTTTTTACTTTGTATAATCGAAATTGAATTTCCAGACTTATTTACTGAAATAAATTGTTTATCACTGATGCTTTAAATATGATTGAATCTTACATATATTTACTGCATAACTGTTCAATAATTCGTACGTGTTACATTGTAGTTAATTTAGTGATACCAGATCACAAAAGATGAAATTAACAGTCCCTTGTAACTAAAAGTACGCCATTCACGACCTAGATGGAAATGAACAACCCATCACGAAAGGTTGAGGTGTAAGGCTCATATTGGTTTGTCTTGACCAAGAGATTACACTAGTGCATGACTGATGCACTGAATAGGACCTACAGGAGGATAAATTCTTTAGAACTGAACAAGGAAGAATTAGACCTCAGTGGTTCGTTGTTTCTTAATCTTCGTCCCTTAAATAGGATCACGTGGGATTGGTAACTAGTGCTTTGACTTATCATGGGTAGCGAATCAAAGAGATTCAATACTTTTTATCTTGGGCAATATTATTGGTCACATGTGATTGCTAAGATTTAATACGAAGAATCGTGTGCAAGTACGCTTGTTTGATTTGCCCCCTTGGGAGGATCATAAGCTTTATCATACCAAATCTTGCAAGTGGAATTAGTTTTCGGTATGGATAATAATGTTGAACCGTTCCTTGACCAAGGACAAAAGATATTAATTAACGGAAAGCTATTTCAGTGGCTTGAATTAATTAATGGGCAAGATAATCTTAAACACGGGAAATAATGACTGGGAGCCATATTGACTGTAATATGGGTTAGGATGGATAGTGCAATATTAATTATGTAGTGGGATTAATTAATATTTATGGGCTTGAATTATATTGTGGCTCAATATTAGATATTCAAGGTCCATTAGAAGGTCCAATCTTAATTCTCCTAAAGGCCCCCTTAGTAGCCCAACATATAGTCCGTTAACTGAAAAGGTGATTAAAATAAAATAAATATTGTTGCTGATTTTTCCTCCAAATTTTCGAAATTTATGGATAAAAGAGGGAGAAAGATTTTCTTTGAATTTTGTTATGGAATGAAGATATGTATTCTTGGAATACAAGATTATCTCATTAAATTCAAGAAATCTCCCACTTGGTTATACATAAGGGATATTTTGAAATTTTTTGAAAATAGAGGGCAAGAAAGATTTTCTTGATTTTCTTGAAAAGATATTATGGAAGATATGTTTTTCTTGAAATACAAGAATATCTCATAAATTCAAGAAGATCCAAATCTTGGAATCTTGCACTCCAAATTTTTGAAAATTCCATATATTGAGGAGGTGGGATTTTTGCGGATTATTTTAATTATGGGAAAAAGAATATAGGAGATATATTCAAGATTTCTTGGTGATCAAGAAAAGTCTTTTCCCACATTGGTTTTCTACTGAAAAATTCGACCACCTCTCTCCTATAAATAGGGGATGATTGTTTCATTCCCAAGTACAATTCCATGTGCTGGAAAAATTAATAAATCCACAAAGGTGGTGCAACAAAGTTTATTTTTTTCCTTTTGTTGATTGTTCGACAAGTGTCCTTCCATCGGATAGTTGAGCAAGGGTTAAGGGAATACTTGGGAAGTCCTTTTGGTTAGTCCGTCCAACCGAATTCACTGCCATCCCGAGAGGTACATTCACGTAAACCCGTAGATTCCGCATGCGTAGGTTTTACGTGGCTTTTTATATGCATGATATGTTGTTGGAATTATTATTTGAATTAATATAGGATTAATTCATGCTAGTAATAATTAAAGAATTAAATTTGTATTTAAATATTCACCCCGAATAGACCTGTGCAACTCATTCCCCAACAACTGGTATCAGAGCCACGGTTTCAGGCTCTGAATTTTTTAAATTGTAATTTAATTTGTGGACATTAAATTTGAAATTGGATAGGAGAACTGTTAGATCTGTTTTGCAGGTATCCAATTGTCATGGATTTTAATGTGTTTATTTATGCATGCATTTAAATTGTGGTTTTAATTCGATTCGTTCGGATTCGTTTTGCCTCGTGAGAAAATCCACGAGTAGATTAGAATTTGTTTGATTTGATCAATGTAATAGACTAGTCTAGATCTAGGTTTATTTATTTTTGTAAATAAATTGTAACTGGATCGAAAACGAGGACGCTTGACGAAGAATTAAAGGGCGAAATCCGAACAGCGCGCGTAGGGCGCGGGCGCGTCTTACCGGCACGCACGGGCGCAGGCGAGGCCGAGGCGGCCGAGCGCTGAAGAATAGGTCAGCACAAGACGGGCGGGCGCCAGCGCGACGCTGCAATGCACGACGACGGGCCGAAGTGACGGAAGCGGTCAGACGCGGCGAAGCAGCCGCAAGGTGATACGCGGGCGCCGCCGAGGTCGCGGGCGAGGCTGAAGCGCGTGCGTGATGTTGCCGCCGCCGAGAATCGCCGACGCCGCGAGGCGTGCGAGGCATGCAAAGGCGGTTGCCGCCGGGCGTGCCGAGGTCGTTTCTAGGCCAAGTGGTCGGTTGATGCGGCGCAGTATTTACTGCGAGCCGCTGGGCGTGGCTTTCAAGATTTAAGTATTTTTTTCGAGACGAAAGAGTGGGAAAAATTTGAGACGTGTTTTTCAAGATCAAGCCAAGAAAATCAAACCATGACAATTGGATAATTTGGCCCAATATGTTTATTTTTTTTTTGCTTTTGCTTGATTTAATTTGTGCTATCTTATGCTTTATTTAATTTGTTTAAATGTGTTTGCATGAGGGTTACCAAATGGAAAAATCTCACCTTCAAAATTACTAAGTATGTTTAAATAATTAATTGACAATTTTATTTCGGATAATAAAATTGAATTAATTTTGACCTCCATGATTTATTTATTTGTGAATTCTTTTGGAGAAATTCCCAAGCAGAGACGGTCAAAAGATAGCTTTCACATGAATGAATTCCAAACGGATGATTGTGGGTTATTACTAGTGGCGACGATGACCCTCCCAACGAGGCTCGATCAAAGCGAAATAATAATCCTGTATTTAATCATGGTTATTACTTAGGTATAAAATTGATATGCATATACTTCCCCGAAGTCCCTGTCAATTTTATATTGGTCAAGTGGGAGCCAACTATTAATCTGGATATTAAAGGTTTATAATCGTTCTTGTTTGTAACTGCTTGAATGTGTTTAAATAATGACCCACCCAAAGTGGCTTATTTAAACTTTTTGAGATGTTGGGCTGATGCATGTTCATATTTTTTTGAGATTTTAATATGATGCATGTGATCGAACCTTGTGATATACCTGTCTTATTGCATATAGTTGTTTATTTCGATTCACGTATGTCGTTACCTTTTTAATCCACTGTTATTATACTTAAAGTCAATACAATATGTATGGAAACTATATTGATTGGAAACGAAAAATTATCCTAACTGCACAAAAGCACAAGTGGATTCTTGATACACCAAAAATCAGATGAGCCAACTGACGAGTCAAAACATGAGGGACTCGTCAGATCACCTTGCGAGAGATGTCGTCGCTGAAAATGGTGGAGGGCAAACCCGTAAGGGATTCGTCCTCAAAATAGATGGCCCATCTGAACAAACTTGAGATCCGAGTGCAGATTATGATCCGGAGACTCAGATGAATTTGGTACTTCACTCTCTGCCCAAAAAGTTTTTGAGCATTTTGGCCTCGCTAGCTAATTTGTTGCAAGCTTTTGGTCTCGGCAGAAATGTTGATAAGGCACCAAACTCAAGCTTTGACGACAAGTGGTCCGTCTTCATCATCTAGGCCAAGGGTAGGCAAGATAAAGAAGAGGACCAAAGGCCATAAGCAATAAAACTGTATTGTTGCCAAAGGGCAATGGTAAGATGAGGAATGCTTGTTGTGTCAAGGAAAATCCAAAGAGGAAGTGCTTAAGCTGCGGTGAGAGAAGACAATGGAGGTTTTTTACTGTTCCAACCCCCAAAAGGACGGAAAAGAAAGGTAATTCTCACGAACTAGTTGTTGAAACTTGTTTAGCGGCGTATACTTCTCATTCATGGGTGGTTGATACGAGATCCACTAATCATGTTGGCTTCACGGGTTCTAAATGATCAAGCAACTCGGTGGGAGTGAGATCCTCATCACACCGGGCAACGTTATTTAAAGTAGAAGACATTGCAATGCTACGTAAGTGGCGAGATATTGCGATCTTTACGATAGTGACGATTATTGCAATACTACGCAAGTAGCAGACATTGCAATGCTACATGAGTAGCGATAAAAAGCGATGGGAGAAGTGCACCTATCTTTTGAAGATAAAGTTTTTTTGAGATTATCTTTATGTTCCCGGTTTTAGAAAGAATTCACTTTCGGTTTCTAAAATTCGATTAAAGGACTTAAGTTTCTTCTAATAAGAATGAAATCATTTCTTGAAATGATGAGTGTATCTCTATTACTGGGAGATTGATGGAAAATCTCTATACAATTAGCATGCACACCACTCACTTAAATGCATCCTATAACACATCGGAAGGAATATAGGGCTCTCATTGGATCTCTACTATACCGACCGCCCGGCGAACCGGATATTACCTTCATGATAGGTGTATGTGCGATTCGATCAAATCAATGATAAGCCACCTAGAAGCGACTAAGCGGATTCTTAAGTATCTGAAGGGGACGGTAAATCTTGGTTTATTTTACCCATCAGATGATAATCTAGAGCTTAGTGGGTATTCTAATTACGATTATGGAGGTTGCAAGATTGATGAGAAAAATCCACCTCGGGGAACTTGTCGGTTCTTAGGAAGTAAAACCGATCTCGTGGTTTTCAAAAAAAGCGGACATCGGTTGTGACATCTACTCTTGAAGGAGAATATATGGGCTGCAGGAAGTTTGTTGTTCCAACTGCTTTCGGCTTAATCGTGGTGAGGATTATAACATTGAAGCTAACAATGTACCTATTTTCTGTGACAGTAATAGTGCTATTGCAATCACTCAGAATCTCGATTCTACATACAAGATGCAAGCATGTGGATGTCAGACACCATTTTATAAGAGATCATGTTGAAAAGAAGAATATCGAATGGAAAAGATTCATCTTGATATCTGAAAAGTCGATATTCTAACCAAGCCACTAGCTGAGATCAGATTCAGAGAATTATGCAATGAGCTAGGGCTTCTGGATCTTGGAGAAAATGCACCTAAAATGTTTGATGGAATGATCTCCAGAACCAGCTGGTTAAGAGACTAACCAGGTTGAAAAGAATCAGTTGAGTTTGGTATCTCAACTGATCAGAAGATCAGTCAAGGAACTGATGTGAGAAATCGATCAGATTTACAAGATTATCTGGTTAAAGGAACTGATCAGATTTAAGGTTTATCAGATTAAAGGAAGCGCTCATTTTAAAAGGAATATCTGATTAAATCAGTTGGGTTATTTTACATCTTTGTAAGTCGATTAAGCTGATATTCAACAAGCAAGATTCACAAGTAGTATTCACAAGATTAAAGCTTAAAATCGCATAAGGATACATGAATTTTACACAACAATGGAATAATAGAGCTTTTCATTGATAAAGACCCAAAGTCAGGTTACATTACAAGATACAAGTACAAAGGACCCGGAGGTCATTACAAAGTCATAACCAAAAACCCTAAACCTATAACCCTAAACCCTCATCCTAACCCAAGTGGAGCAGGGGGAGAGAGAGATTTTAAATCCGATGCTCTCATTTTCCCCCACTTAACAAGGGTGAGAGAGGCTAAAAAAAAGAAATCCTAAAAAGCCGCTAGTCAAGCTAAAAACAAATTGGAGCGACAAATGCCTTGATAGGATTTTTTAAAGTGGGAGCCCTAAGAAAGAGTCGATTGGGCTCTCCAATTTGTTAAATGGTGAGGTGATATACAAAGATCGGTTGTTGGTGATCAAGATCATATATCAAACTCACGTTCATTTTGGACTAAGTCTGTTGATGGTAATTACGTCATAACGATAGACACACAAGGTGCATACGGTTAGGAGAAGAAGTGTCTTCTCGGTTGCAACAAAGAGCCCGCGCCGCCATGGTGGTAGAGAGGTTTTTGCAACAATCGTATGTGAAATCTTTGACGATGACGAAAAAACAACGATAAGGGGCGCAAAGGATTGATTTGAGAAGCTGAAATCATTGAAAAGGGGTAAAGGTGTTTCTTGGGAAGTTTAACTTAGGAAATAAGGGTTCACGGGGATACATGATTCTACAAAGAAGATAAGTATGGTGAATGGGTTATGTTGTGTAAAACAATTGGTCCAATTTATAGAGGCCAAGCAAGGGTGCAAATGCAAATTCGAAGTTCTCAAAACCTTTAGAGAAATGCGCACCAAAAGGACGGATGTAGGAATCACTTGATCGATAATTGGATAAATTTACGGCGGATTGACATATCGGAAGATTCAGACGATAATTACGCATGTCAAATCGTGCCAACTTAGGGAATAGAGCCTACTATTCTAGACTAAGTTTTGGCGGTAACACTTATTCCAAGAATTGGATTGACTTGAGAAGAATCAGATTAGGTCAACCAAAATCTAATACATACGAGGCTGATCAGATGAGGAAGATCAGCTGAACTTGAAACTCCAACAAATCAGATACATCAGTCTATGGGAAAAACAGAAATATCAGTTGAAGGGGGAACTTCAACTGATCAAGGAGGATCAGAAGGGAAATCAGACATATTCAAGGAAAGATCAGTTGAGCTTGGAACTTCAACAGATCAGATGCAAGTGAAGAAGATTAGCTAAAAGGATCAGTTGGGAAATTTTAAGGCTTAGGCAGAATACTAAGATCAACGAGTGAAATCAACATGGACAAGTGGTATTGACTGATTACAATATCAGTCAACCAGATACGCCTTTCTTTTCTCTTGTTCTTTGCTTATTTATCGGATCCTATCTGATATTATTTGCCTTACTGTACCCATTATCCTTGTGACGTATTCCCTGCAAATCATTTAATGCGGACGTGGGGAACATGTATTAACTGCTATTAAACGTGCTTTTAAATCCAAAAGGTTTTCGTACGTGCTTTTCCTGACCCTACGATCAAAACCGCTTAATCTAGAGCGTTTAATCTTTTCAAACGGTTGATCTTCCAAATCGTGTCTTCTCTTTCCCTCCTCGTCTTTATAAAGTTCATCAAAAACCATACCAGAGTTTTCCATTTCACAAACTTGCGATTTATTCTCGAAAACTCAGATTCTTCTCTCAGATTCAAAGTGTTTTCCTAAGTTTCAAAATCATCTTTCCGAAAAATAGAAACGGTAATTTATGTTTATTTGATGTAGCTTTTTAAAATCCATTGATCTTAAGTGTTTCTATCTGTGTTATGCTTTATTGTTCTTTGAGTTTCGCTTGTGTGATATTCTTTGTATTAATGCACAACATTTTTAACCGAATCTATCTTATCGTAGATGATCACTCACGGTATGGGCAAAATAATGTGCAACTATATTGAAGGCCGGCAACAAAGATTGTGGATGATAAGTTCGCATAGATTCAATATCACTCAGATCCGGAATCCATGGAGGTCGAGCAAATTCTCGAAAAAAAGGCCTTGAGAATTTTTTTTATACGCTCACTGCAATCCGGTGATGCATATGAAGCACTAAATTCTAAGGAATTTAAGAGTGGATACGGATGCTCGAGAGCGAACTACTTTTCAAATCACCGTGAAGAAATCGGTGACGAATGATGATATAACCCGTCTGTTTGACCCTACCAAAAGGACGGATCTCTTTTGCTCATTCTGAGGAGAACGAAGATGAGATGATCGAAAAAGAGCTCTTGAGAGGTCGACAAACATCATACTTCAGGTTTTGTCGGGGCCAATGCTCAAGAGGAAATACCAATTGTTGTTTGACATATTGTCAAAAATAATTATGGGTATTGCATTCACCCAGAGATTTATTACATCCGTCAAAGTATCTGCATAAAGATTCGCAATAATTGATGAAGCCAAGAACATCAATTGACATGGGTTTACGAAGGCCATTACGCTCCAAGAACATGAGAAATTTGGAGTTGATGAATGGAGGCGGTATATATCGAAGAAGAAGATCGAGCAATCTCAACAAGGTTGCGATTATCCTTCAAGATAAAATGCCAAAGGCCAAATGGGAGCAGAATGGTGAAGTCCTATAAGGCTTTTCTCTGAGCCACTTGATCATCTTTGGGCCACCAGACGATGATATCGCCAACCCCCCCAAAGTCAAAAAAAGGAAAAGGCGAAAGGCTTCTTACGCACTTTTGAATCTTGGGCGAATCGGCTCAATTTGGTGAAGGACTAGGAAGGCCCTTTGATTCCCCCAAGAAGAAAGAAAAAAAGTGGTGAAGGCCGGAGAAAAGAAGGCGAAGAAAGTGACAAGCCCCCATGACTCGATGCTAGAAGGATGAGTCGGATGAAAGAAGGGCCTTGAGCGGTCTGTTGCACCACAAAAATCGGGTGAAGCATCGCCGAGCGAGGCCTGGTGAGAGCTCGCCGGATCATGCGAGGAGGAAAGCACAAACCCGGTCGGTCTCCTCATGCCCTCAAGCTCGGTGATTCACCCTCGGACTAGCTTAATTTCTTGAGCATGTCTCTCCTATTCTTCCCTTACTTGCAGACGAGCTGTCCAGTTGCGAACGGAAAAACTTTCTACGATGTGGAACGAGCGCTCTTCCAATGAGAACCTCTACTGGTGGCCCGGTGTAACTTCCGCTTACTCAAGCACAACCAGAACCTTCCACATCTCATCAAACTGAATCTGGACCAACAATTCCTGAGTCCAGATCAACAAAGATCATAACTGGGAAATTGATCAGAATGCGAATCGAAAGAGAAATTGATGAGTTGTATCCAGAACTTGTCGCCCAACCTGCCATAAGAGAGGAAGTTTTGGAGATCCTCACCTGGAGAGATCTTCGATTAAAAAGCTTCTCAGACTTTATAATAATTATTGAACAGATGGGCGGTGCGGATGAGTTTGCAGACTTCGATTTTGACATGAGGAAATCTGCTAAAGTGGGATCACCAGCTGAGCTGATAACTGCTAAATCTGTTAAAGCTCGATACCAATTGATGGTCCCGATTTGAAAACCCAAGAACGCGGAAAATACCATGTAATGCATATAAAATAGGGGTGAGGCGAGTGATTTTTTTTTTTTTTTTTTTGCTTTTAAGAACGATGTGTGTTTTGCTTATAATCGAATGCATAAGGCAAGTAATAACATAAAGCAGTAAAGAACACACAATTTTATAGTGGTTCGGACAACTCGTCCTACATCCACTCTTCCCTTCATGGGGCACCGACTTAACCAACTGGACTTAGTTTACCGTGTTAGTCCAACACCCAACAGATGTTTACCGAGTTCACACTCAAACGGGACTTATCACCCTCACGGGATCGCCTATAGATGTTTACCGAGTTCTCACTCAAACGGGACTTATCACCCTCACGGGATTGCCTACCCTCCCTTTCGGGATTGCTTAGATGTTTATCGAGTTCCCACTCACCTACAAACTTAACCTATCAAACTGATTTTGGTAAGGTTTGTTTGGTTTCAACTAGGGTGAGAATTTTCCCTTACATTTGTTTAGCCTCAATGCTAAGGATGGGAAAATCTCTCTAAGCTTAGGATATGACATTTTTGCTTAGATACAATGAAGAACACTCTTGGGTAAATTTGGATATGTAATGCTCTGTGTTCTTGAATGGAGTTGCTTGAATATTTGGCTTTTAATTTCACTTTGCAGATCCTCCATCATCTTCCTTTTGAAGATAGTGCAATGTATTTATAGTGTGGATTTGAATATTACCGATTTGGAGAGTAATATTCAAATCCATACTAATAATCTTCCAACTTTTTCTTTGTCCTTTTGCCTTTGTTGTTTTGCGACTTTTATGTCACATCCATATATGTTGTTATCTTCTTATTGATCACCGCTTTTTGTGTCTATCGATTTGATTTGACGGACATGGGATTCTTATTCATCGGTCGATTATCGGGTCTTTGATCGTCATCAAAATCGTCTGTAGATTTACGGTGTCTTTGAAATCCTTTGTTCATCAAGTTAAAAAACGTGATTCATCGATTTCGATTTGCCTTTCCATCCGTCTGGTCGAAATCATCGATAAACTGTTTCAAAGATCTGATCTGATTCTGGTAATCTGCCCCGATTTGTTACTACGGTGATCGTCTGCCTGACGGTGATCGATCTTTGATCTGGTGATCGATCTGTCTGGTGATCCGATCTCGACGGTGATCTATTCTTGCCGGTGATCGATCGATCTGGTGATCGATCTTGGACGAATTCGACAAATTGATCTGATCATTCTTGGACCGACGATCTATTCTTGCCTGGTGATCGATCGACTAGACAATCGATTCTGAATTTGCCGGATCGATTCAACCGCAATGATCGACCTTTAGATCAATTATTACAGATCAAGCAAGATCAATTTCTTTGCATCATCATTTCTTCTTCAAAAATCAGCATGTTTCTTCTTGTTTAGCTCATCAGTTTACTGGAACTCATCCTACTCATTCGATCTTGATCGACCTCGTCTCTTGACCTCGTCGATCTCGATCATCTTCACCGATTTCGTGAGTTCCCCTAAATTTGTTCTCTCGTTCCCCCTCAACTTGTTATCTGTAGATTATCTTAAATAACACAAGTTGATAATATTTTGGCATAATTAATCAAAACTAAAATATCCCAACAAACTATTTCCGACAAAAGAAAGCGTTAACGGAATACTTCTTTGGCATCTAATATTAGGTCATATAAATCCAAAGAGGATCCAAAGGTTGGTGAATGATGGTTCACTGGAGCGTCTCCAAGTTGATCAAATTCCAACCTGCGAATCATGTTTGGAGGGTAAAATGACCAAGAGGGCATTTGGAGCCAAGGGAAATAGGGCCAAAGAAGTGTTAGAGATCGTTCACACAGATGTATGTAGTTCAATGTCAATCAAAGCAAGAGGAGGTTATGAGTAATTTTTTTTTGATGATTACTCAAGGTACGGTTACATTTTCCTTATGAAGCATGAATTTGAGACCTTTGAGAAATTCTAAGAATTTAAGGCTCAAACAGAGAATCATAGGGAAAAACGTATCAAGTCTCTACGATCTGATCGTGGAGGCGAATACCTCAGCAATGAGTTTTTGAACTACTTATCTGATGAAGGGATTGTATCCCAGCTCACTGCACCCGAAACCCCTCAACAAAACGGGGTTGCAGAGCGAAGAAACAGAATTCTTTTGGAAATGGTTAGATCAATGATGAGTTATGCGGATCTTCCCGAGTCGTTCTGGGGTTATGCCTTGGAAACAACGGCTTACATTCTGAACTTGGTACTATCCAAATCGGTTCCCAAAACTCCCAAAGAATTGTGGACCGGGCACAAGCCTAGTATGAGACACATGAGAATTTGGGGGTGTCCGGCCTACGTGTTGGACAAGGAAGCCGGTAAATTGGATCCTCGATCAGAATTAAGGCTGTTTGTAGGATACCCCGAGGGAACAAAAGGGTGTATGTTCTATAGTCCCGAAGATCAAAAGGTGGTCATCAGTACCCACTTTAGGTTTTTGAAAGAAGACTGTATGAACCAAAGAAAACCCAGAAGTGAGATTACCTTAAATGAGCTTAAAGGGCAAACCTCAGTGCCAACTGTACTAGATGATATACCAAACAATACGTTTTCACAATCGGAGCCTCGTCGTAGTGGGAGGGTTGTTAGACAGCCCGAGAGATTCATGGGAATAGGAGAGTCCTCGGACTTGATTCCCGGACAAGACGAATCAGACCCATGGATATATGATGAGGCACTCCAAGATAAGGATGCATATTTTTGACAAACAACAATGAAAGCCGAAATGGGTTCTATGTTTCATAATAGAGTGTGGGAGCTAGTCGAACCACTTAATGGGGTCAAACCCATTGGATGCAAGTGGGTATATAAGAGGAAAAGAGGACCGGACGGGAAGGTTGAAACCTTTAAAGCAAGACTAGTGGCGAAAGATTATACTCAGAAAGAAGGGATCGATTATGAGGAAACTTTTTCGCTCGTAGCCATGCTTAAGTCCATCCGTATCATCTTATCGATTACTGCGCATTTCGACTTTGAAATCTGGCAGATGGATGTCAAGACAGCTATCCTTAACGGAAGTCTTGATAAAGAGATCTATTCTTAACAACCCCAAGGTTTCATTGAAACAGGCCAAGAACACCTAGTTTGTAAGCTCAAGAGGTTCATTTACGGACTCAAACAGGCATCCAGAGCTTGGAACCAATGTTTTGATCATGTTATAAAGTCTTATGGGTTTGATCAAAACGAGTTTGAAAGTTGTGTGTATAAAAAGCGTGTCGGAACTGCATTGGTATTCTTAGTACTATACGTAGATAACATTGTGATCATCGGAAATGATGTGAAGGTGTGATCAGAAATAAGGGCATGGTTTTCAAAACAGTTTGATATGAAAGACTTAGGGAAAGCCGGACACATCCTTGGGATCAAGATCACTCGAGATCGCAAGAAAGGGATGATCGGGTTATCGCAAGTTTCATACATAGACATTGTCTTGAAACGCTTCAGCATGCAAGATTCCAAGAAAGGATTCGTACCTTTCAGACTTGGAATCCATCTATCCAAGAAAATGTCGCCTAAGATGCAAAAGGAGATAGATGACATGAAAGGCATTCCTTGTGCTTCGGCTGTCGGAAACCTTATGTATGCAATGCTGTGTACGAGACCAGATATCTGCTTTCCCGTAGGCATGGTAGCAAGATATCAAAGTAACCCAGGGAAAGCGCATTGGACGACAGTTAAAAATATTCTGAAGTGTCTGAAAAGAACTCGGGATAGAATGTTGATTTATCAGTTAGATACTCTAATCCCCATCGGCTACACGGACTCGGATTTCCAATCGACTTACATTCCAGAAATTATCTGCCCCAGTTTGTGTGTTTCCATTTGGGAAGTGTAGCCATCAAATGGACGAGTGTGAAACAGAAATGCATCACTGACTCAACTATGGAAGTCGGGTAAGTAGCTGCTTGTGAAGCAGTGAAAGAACCGATTGGGCTCTAGACCTTCTTAGTGGACTTGGATGGTGTTCTGAATTTGTCTAGCAATATCTGCTAGGGGCAGTTGCAAATTCAAGAGAACCAAGAGTCCACGAGTCAAACAAGCACACTAAAGGAAAGACATCTTATACGAGAAATCGTTAAGAGAGGAGATATAGATATGGCAAAGATAGCGTCTGAGGACAGCCTAGCAGATCCATTCACAAAGAGTCTGCCTCTGAATACATTCGAGAGACATGTGGGTGGAATGGGTGTCAAGACCGTTGCCAATCTGCTTTTAGTATAAGTGGGAGAAATTATTAGGTTCGTGCAGGTGACATTAGATGTCACGGACTACACGAGACATGTTGTAGTATACTTAAAAGCAGACTTTGAGTATAAGTGGGAGATTGTTGGGATTATACTGAAAAGTATGTTTTTTACTTTGTATAATCGAAACTGAATTTCCAGACTTATTTACTGAAATAAATTGTTTATCATTGATGCTTTAAATATGATTGAATGTTACATATATTTACTGCATAACTGTTCAATAATTCGTACGTGTTACATTGTAGTTAATTTAGTGATACCAGATCACAGAAGATGAAATTAATAGTCCCTTGTAACTAAAAATACGTCATTCACGACCTAGATGGAAATGAACAACCCATCATGAAAGGTTGAGGTGTAAGGCTCAGATTGGTTTGTCTTGACCAAGAGATTACACTAGTGCATGACTGATGCGCTGAATAGGACCTACAGGAGGATAAATTCTTTAGAACTGAACAAGGAAGAATTAGACCTCAGTGGTTCGTTGTTTCTTAATCTTCGTCCCTTAAATAGGATCACGTGGGATTGGTAACTATTGCTTTGACTTATCATGGGTAGCGAATCAAAGAGATTCAATACTTTTTATCTTGGACAATATTATTGGTCATATGTGATTGCTAAGATTTAATACGAAGAATCGTGTGCAAGTACGCTTGTTTGATTTGCCCCCTTGGGAGGTTCATAAGCTTTATCATACCAAATCTTGTAAGTGGAATTAGTTTCCGGTATGGATAATAATGTTGAACCGTTTCTTGACCAAGGACAAAAGATATTAATTAACGGAAAGCTATTTCAGTGGCTTGAATTAATTAATGGGCAAGATAATCTTAAACACGGGAAATAATGACTGGGAGCCATATTGACTGTAATATGGGTTAGGATGGATAGTGCAATATTAATTATGTAGTGGGATTAATTAATATTTATGGGCTTGAATTATATTGTGGCTCAATATTAGATATTCAAGGTCCATTAGAAGGTCCAATATTAATTCTCCTAAAGGTCCCCTGAGTAGCCCAACATATAGTCCATTAACTGAAAAAGGTGATTAAAATAAAATAAATATTGTTGCTGATTTTTCCTCTAAATTTTCGAAATTTATGGATAAAAGAGGGAGAAAGATTTTCTTTGAATTTTGTTATGGAATGAAGATATGTATTCTTGGAATACAAGATTATCTCATTAAGTTCAAGAAATCTCCCACTTGGTTATACATAAGGGATATTTCGTAATTTTTGAAAATAGAGGGCAAGAAAGATTTTCTTGATTTTCTAGAAAAGATATTATGGAAGATATGTATTTTTTGAAATACAAGAATATCTCATAAATTCAAGAAGATCCAAATCTTGGAATCTTGCACTCCAAAATTTTGAAAATTCCATATATTGAAGAGGTGGGATTTTTGCGGAATATTTTAATTATGGGAAAAAGAATATAGGAGATATATTCAAGATTTCTTGGTGATCAAGAAAAGTCTTTTCCCACATTGATTTTCTACTGAAAAATTCGACCACCTCTCTCCTATAAATAGGGGATGATTGTTTCATTCCCAAGTACAATAGCATGTGCTGGAAAAATTGGTAAATCCACAAAGGTGGTGCAACAAAGTTTATTTTTTTCCTTTTGTTGATTGTTCGACAAGTGTCCTTCCATCGGATAGTTGAGCAAGGGCTAAGGGAATACTTGGGAAGCCCTTTTGGTTAGTCCGTCCAACCGAATTCACTGCCATCCCGAGAGGTACGTTCACGTAAACCCGTAGATTCCGCATGCGTAGGTTTTACGTGGCTTTTTATATGCATGATATGTTGTTGGAATTATTATTTGAATTAATATAGAATTAATTCATGCTAGTAATAATTAAAGAATTAAATTTGTATTTAAATATTCACCCCGAATAGATCTGTGCAACTCATTCCCCAACACCATGGACATATGACGAGGCACTCCAAGATAAGGATGCAGATTCTTGGCAAACAACAATGAAAGCCGAAATGGGTTCTATGTTTCATAATAGAGTGTGAGAGCTAGTCGAACCACTTAATGGGGTCAAACCCATTGGATGCAAGTGGGTATATAAAAGGAAAATAGGACCGGACGGAAAGGTTGAAACCTTTAAAGCAAGACTAGTGGCGAAAGTTATACTCAGAAAGAAGGGATCGATTATGAGGAAACTTTTTCGCCCGTAGCCATGCTTAAGTCCATCCGTATTCTCTTATCGATTGCTGCGCATTTCGATTTTGAAATATGGCAAATGGATGTCAAGACAGCTTTCCTTAACGGAAGTCTTGATGAAGAGATCAATATGAAACAACCCCAAGGTTTCATTGAAACAGACCAAGAACACCTAGTTTGTAAGTTCAAGAGGTCCATTTACAGACTCAAACAAGCATCCAAAGCTCGGAACCAATGTTTTGATCATGTTATAAAGTCTTATGGGTTTGATCAAAACGAGTTTGAAAGTTGTGTGTATAAAAAGCGTGTCGGAACTGCATTGGTATTCTTAGTACTATACGTAGACGACATTCTGATCATCGGGAACGATGTGAAGGTGTTATCAGACGTAAGGGCATGGTTTTCAAAACAGTTTGATATGAAGGACTTAGGGGAAGCCGGACACATCCTTGGGATCAAGATCACTCGAGATCGCAAGAAAATGATGATAGGCTTATTGCAAGCTTCATACATAGACACTGTCTTGAAACGCTTCAGAATACAAGATTCCAAGAAATGATTCGTACCTTTCAGGCATGGAATCCATCTATCCAAGAAAATGTGCCCTAAGACGCAAGAGGAGATAGATGACATGAAAGGAATTCCTTATGCTTCGGCTGTCGGAAGCCTTATGTATGCAATGCTGTGTACGAGACCGGATATTTGCTTTGCCGTAGGCATGGTGGCAAGATATCAAAGTAACCCCGGGAAAGAGCATTGCACGTCAGTTAAAAACATTCTGAAGTATCTGAAAAGAACTCGGGATAGAATGTTGGTTTATCAGTCAGGTAGTCCAATCCCCATCGGTTACACGGACTCGGATTTCCAATTAGACGTAGACTCCAGAAAATCTACCTTCGGCAGTGTGTTTTGCATGGGGGAAGGAGCCGTGAATGGAATATTGATGGTGGTAGTGACAAACATATTTTTACACAATGCCATCGTATGCTTATATATAGTTCTGCTTGTAAAATAAGTGACCAATTTGGATTAGATAATCCTAATTCTAAAAATAGTAATCCTAATTCTAAAAATAGTTTTCCTAATACTAACAAAAGAGATTTTAAACATAAATCTACTTATAGGAAAAGAAAACGTTATTCTGATAATAAGCAGAAAAGAGATAAGGATAAAGATCATAATTATAAACATGATAAAAATAAAAGAAAATATTTTAAAAATAAAAATTATAATACAATTATTTGTAAAAAGTGTAATGGGCCTGGTCATTATGCTAATCAGTGCTATGCTAAAGGCAAGATTAAAAATCTTGATATTAATGATGAGCTAAAAGAAACTCTTTTTAAAATTGTTATGAATTCTAATATTGGTTCTGAATCAGAAAAGTCTTATAATAACTACTCTTCTATTGAGTCTACTTCTGATGATGATGTTTCTGATAAGTCTGATAAGACTAAATGCAATAATTGTACACTTGGAAAGCTTGTCTTAATTGTATCAGTAATACTGATAATAATATTCATAATGAGTACTATAAGCTTATGAGTCAATTTCAAGATAACAACGTACTAGAATTTCTTAAACAGATTAAAGATTCTAGTTTAAGAGATAAAATTGTTGAACAGTTGCATGATTCTTCTTATAAAAATGAGGATAATTTTAAAAATAAAACTAGTCTTTCTAATAAGATTGATAGTAATCATTATAATATGCGTGAATTAGAAAAACTTTTTCGCCTTAAGAATATTAATAATAATCCTGTTACTATAAATGATTTAGTTCATGAGATTAATAATCTTAAGTCTAATGTTAAGATTCTTCAAAATCAAAATTCTGACCTTTCTATTCGTCTCTCTCTTATTGAGAAAGGAAAAGGGAAAATTGATGATATTGGAACTAGCTCTAATGCTATTTCTCAATTTTTTGATTCAAGTGATAATGTTAATATTAATAAAAATCATTTATCTACTATTAACATGATTATTTCTCAAAAATAGTATACTAAGATTTCTCTTCTTATAAATAAATCTTATAAAGAAGACTTTATTGCTATGATTGATAGTGGTGCTGACTTAAGTGTCATCCAGATGGGAAGAATTCCCACTAAGTATTTTGAAAAACTACACATTGTCTTTCTCATGCTGGAGAACGATCTCTTAAGATTAATTATAAGCTTAAAATGCTTATGTTTGCGTTGATGATTGTTGTATTGCCAATGACTTTCTTATTGCTGAAGATATTACTGGCCAAATGATTACTGGTCTTCCTTTTCTTTTTAAGATTTATCCTCTTACATTTATTAATGAAAGAGGAATTACAGGGACTTATAATGGTAAGCCCATTACTTTCAGGTTTATAACTCAACCTATCCATAAGGTTCTTAATTTGATTCAAGACCAAATTGACTATAAACATTGTCAGATTAATTTCCTTAAAGAAGAATTAAATTCTTTAACTATTGAAGATAGATTAGAAAATTCTAAGCTTCAAGATAAGATAAAACTTTTGTATAATAAGTTTTCTCTGGATATTTGCAATGAATTTCCTAATGCTTTTTGGGATAGAAAGAAACATATTGTTTCTCTTCCTTATGAGGAAGATTTTAAAGACAATAAAATTCCTACTAAGTCTAGACCTTGTCAGATGAATTTTGGGTATCTAGAGTTATGTAAGAAGGGAATATCTTCTCTATTACAGAAGAAACTTATTACTCCTTCCAAGTCCCCATGGTGTTGTACTGTCTTTTATGTTAATAAACATTTTGAACAGGCGTGCGGAGTTCCTAGATTGGTTATTAACTATAAACCTCTCAATAAAGTTTTAAAATGGATTAGGCACCCTATTCCTAATAAAAAGGATCTTCTAGACAGATTAGTCAATGCTCTTATTTTTTCAAAATTTGATTTAAAATCAGGATTCTGGCAAATACAGATCGATCAAGCAGACATATATAAAAATGCTTTTAATGTTCCTTTCGGCCATTACGAATGGACTGTTATGCCTTTTGGCTTAAAAAATGCTCCTTCAGAATTTCAACAAATTATGAATGACATTTTTTATCCTTATAGTGATTTTATCATTGTTTATATTGATGATATTCTTGTGTTTTCTAAAGATTTAGAAATACATTTTAAACATCTTGATATGTATAAAAATTTAATAATTAAAAATGATTTGGTTATCTCAAAACTTAAAATGGTTTTATTTCAAACCAAAGTAAAATTCTTAGGTCATACAATTGAAAAAGGAAATATTATTCCTAGTCAAAGAAGCATTGAGTTCGGTAATAAATTTCCTGATATAATTACTGATAAAAGTCAGTTACAAAGATTTTTAGGAAGTCTTAATTATGTATCTTCTTATATTAAAAATCTTGCTGAAGATTCTGCTATCTTATATGATAGACTTAAAAAGAATCTTTCTCCTTGGAATAATAATCATACTATGGCCGTTATTAATATTAAAGAAAAGGTTAAAAACATTCCTTGTCTTATGCTTGCTAATCCCTTATGGGAAAAAACTGTTGAGACTGATGCTTCAGATTTGGGGTATAGTGGTATCTTAAAACAGATTAACCCTGATAATAAAATCGAATACATTATTAGATTTTATTCTGGTAAATGGAATAATGCTCAAAAAATTATTCTACTACTGCTAAAGAAATTCTTGCTATTGTAAAATGTGTCCTTAAATTTCAGGATGACTTATACAATCAGAAATTTACTATTAAAACTGATTGCAGGGCTGCTACTTTTATGCTCTTCAAAGATTTTGAACATAATGTTTCTAAACAAATGTTTGCCCGATGGCAATCTCATCTTGCTTATTTTATTTTGATATTGTCTATAAGCAGGTGAAAGATAATCATCTTCCAGATATTTTAACTCGTGAATTTATTTATTCATGACAGAAATGAGTCACTCTGGAAGAAGTCCATATTCCTCTTATAGAGGAAGAGGAGGCAGAGGTCATCCTCCTATTATACAGCATGGGAAGAAATCCCTTTTCAACCAGAACATTTCTGGTAGTGGCTCTTCTTCAAAAGAAGATAATGTTCAAAAGGAATTTCAAGAATTCCTTAGACAACGTAGTAAAAACGTGCCAGTAGAGGATAATTCCTCAAAACCAGATGATAAAGAATCATATTCTTCAGTTGCTCAGAAAGAATATAAATTCTTTGATTCTCCTAAGAGAGAATTAATTCTTGTTGTCGAGAATGACGATGAAAAATTCAAAGAGTCCCCATGGATTCTTATGAATAAGTATCTTCCAGTTAATAGTTGGAACGTTGAAACTTATAAGACTAGAGGGTTCTATGAGAATATTCTCATCAGTCTTGGAAGTGTTGATATTCAGCATTTTCCCCCTAAGAGTAAAGTTATAAACTACTCTAAATTCATAATTAAAATGATTATCTCCATCCAAGAATGGGGTATTTCTCCTTTTGCTGAGAGAAGCATGACTAATGAGGTCACTAAAACGGTTTACCAATACAATTATTGGGATTATTTATAAAGTTTTTATAAAACTTTATTATATCAGAATACTAAGCATTCTCACATTTGGTTGATAAAAATATGTGATAATATCCACAGGAATCAAATTCCTAACTGACTTATTTTTTGGTGGGAAAATTTTGGTGCAATGGCAGAAGTTTTGTCAAAAAAAATTAAATCTCTATTGGAAGAAACCTCAGTTCAATTGATGAAATATTTAAACATCATAAATATGTTGCATCACATTCCCAGTATAAAGGAATTAATATAGCCAATAATCAATGTTCCACATATGTGTTTAATGCATGGAACTTTCGTACGAAAGTTTCCTACCCCGCGTATGAATTTACACACATTGATTCTATTTTATGGATCTTGATTTAATTGCTAATTATGAATTGTACGTACAATATAATTTCATCCATATTGGTTTATCTTTTACCTTATAATGATTCACACAATTTACATTGCAAATTAGAAATGTTGTTAAATACTAAGATTTATGCAAATGAATTTGAAATTATACAAATGACAAATATTAAAAAATTAAATTAGCTAAATGCATATTTATTTAAAATTCCGTGTAACACACAAATTTTACACTAGCTAGTAATCATGAATGTTCCACACTTATATGTGTTTAATGCATGGAACTTTCGTATGATAGTTTCCTACCGTATAAGCTTCAATGTATTTACATCTATATAGGTACATATATATACACGTCAGGAATCATTTAGATTTTCTTCTTTCTAATATATATATTTAGGGAGATGTCTTGTATGCACCCGGATGCATTGTGCAATCACAGTGTATTTTTAATGCGTGCAATTTATTATGTTGAAAAGTGCGACTTATTTACATAAAAAAGTGCAACTGTTAATATGGGAACATAGTTGCATGTTTCTGTTTGGAATAGTTGCTCGTTTTTGTTTTGTATAATTGCACGCTTTTAAAATGCATTATGAGTGCACGGTGTACCCGGGTGCACATGAAACCCACTCATATTAAGGAGTTGTCACCTTAGTAAAAGTTAATATATAGTCATAATTAATATCCATTGGTATTTCTATTTTAATTATTCTATCATTAATTATTTTTAATGTTATGTTTCATTACATACAATTTAAAAATAATTATGTTGTGTTGCATGAACATATACATATAGGTCTAATAAAGATTGAGATGAAAGATCGATCATTGCAAAAGTGGATATACCAAATTTACTCATTTATTGTATTCGATTTTTTTTTAACTCATATTACAGACATTCCTCCCAATTCCAATTATCTAAATATGTTTAAGGGTTGACTTTCTTCTAAAGAAAAGAAAATATAAATAACGGTCGTGATGTTATTCAAAGTCCAGATGATATTTCGTGTTTGGTGAAATCACGAAATGCTTTGGTCAAATGACCAAGTCTTATAATGTGTTTAATCTAAATAATATACATGATTTTTGTAATAAGCAGCAGCGGATCATACTTTTGTCAATTGTAATATTGCGGTTTATAACCTACGACCACCACTATTCAAATATTCCCTATGGATGAAGACACAATTTAGTTTATATTTATATATATACTAGACAATAACGTTTTAGATTAAAAAAAGCCTAATCAATCAACATATATTATTATATTAATGACCGAAACACTCTTTCTTCTAGTCACAACGAATAAAGCAATATTCTAAAAATAATATAAAGACGTCAAGTGTGAATAATTCAAGTGGCTAGAGTTTCACTACCTAAGACCCAGGGTCTTAGATCTTGGGCCAAGTAGATTTTTTAATCATGTAAGCATTTTCATTCCTTATACTACTTACTAATAAATTGCTACAGAATCGCTTATCCAAAAATTTATCTATAAATTACAATTTCATACACAATTTATTTGTAGGTAATTTAAATAATAAATTAATGATTATAAAAACTTGTAGACAAGTCATAGGCAATTCTCATTATTTAATGACGAAATTATTGTTGTTGGAAATTTCGTAGCCAATTTTCTATTTTTTCTAATAGTATATGAGATTTTTTTTTGGTGAGTGTAATATTATTATTAAAAGGAGGGGTATAAGGAATACCAATACATAATGTATGAAGATGAAAAGATAAAACTAATCGTCTAATATTTCCTAGGATTCTCAAGCCGATATTTAAAAGACAAAGATTTGAATATTTGATCGAACACCAGCTTCAAAACCGCCCTTTAATTTCTTCTATCACTGTCGCCTCATCGAAAGTTTTATCTTCAAAGAGTAGCTCATTTCTCCCTTTCCAAATCATTTAAACCACAAAAATCCACAGTCCAGTATCAATCTTACTTCCTTTATTCCTAAATAACATACCTGGCGTAGCCATGAAGTGATCTTGGATTTTGTTCGGTAATGCCACCGAGATATATAACCAGTTGAAGCAAGATTTCAAGACAACCATGGATTTAGAGCAGAAAAAAAAGAGGTGTGCAGCTGTTTTGGCGTTTTTCTTACAAAGCGTGCAGTCTGTCGCTGAGTTTTTGTGGTAGAATGTGCCTTTTCTGAAGATTTGTTGTTGTTGGTAATCTGTTCCACGATAGCCTCCAAGCCATTACCGATGCTTTAATTGGAGTGATTTTACTCCAAACCTTATTGAATACGATTGACACGCCTTGGCCCGTACTGTTCTCACCAGCATCCGCTCTGAGAAGGCAATACGCCTTCTTCGTTGCAATGTTGCCGCCCTGGTTTTGCTTTCATCTCCATCCATCTTTGGTATGCTCTTGTAATGAGTACCTATTTATGAAATCCACAAGATTATTTAATGCATATTTTTCTCTATCGAATAGCTCAAGTTTCCAACTCCACCTCCAAGCCTATACCCCATTAGCCCACTCTCCCATATCCCTCACCGACACCTCTCGTTCTAAGCACAAACTAAAAAGTCTAGCAAATGTCATTTTTCAACGACTATTTCGGCTCACACACTATTCCAAAAGTCAATGCCCTCCCCCCTATCTCCTATGTTCCTCTCTAAATGTGCCCAAAACCATCTCCCCCACACTCGAAATATTTTCTATTACATTCTTCAACAAACTAGACCACCTACTTTATCTATCCATAGTGATAGAATCCTACTCTCTAACCTCTAACTTCTCGTAAAAAGATTTTGACACCCTCAACCACAAACTACTCCCATCCATTAAATACCACCACACCCATCTATACATATATAAAAAGAGAATAGTCTCCAAAAAACCCTGTTCCCGCCCATTCATTTTATTGTTCTCCCCACTCTTTTCTCTCTCTCCACTTTCACAATTGACTACAAGTCCAAATTTAATATGTTAAATAATTGCATCATATAATAGAGGAAATGATAAAGTATTTTTTAAAGATAAAGCCGGTCATATTCTTGGGATCAAGATCACTCGAGATCGAAAGAAAAGAATGATTGGCTTATCGCAAGCTTCATACATAGACACTGTTTTTAAGCGTTGCAACATGCAAGATTCCAATAAGGGTTTTGTACCTTTCAGGCACGGAATCCATCTATCAAAAGACATGTGTCCCAAGACACAAAGGCATATAGATGACAGGAGAGGCATTCCTTATGCGTCGGCAGTAGGAAGCCTCATGTATGCAATGTTGTGTACGAGACCGAATATCTGCTACGTCGTAGGCATGGTAGCGAGATATCAGAGTAACCCCCGAAATCAACATTGGACTGCTGTTAAGAACATTCTAAAGTATCTGAAACGAACTCGAATGCTGGTTTATCAGTCAGACAGTTTATTTCCAGTGGGATACACGGACTCAGATTTCCAATCAGACCTAGATTTCAGAAAATCTACCTCGAGTAGTGCGTTTTGTCTGGTGGGAAGAGCTGTAACATGGAGAAGCGTTAAGCAGAAATGCATCGCCGATTCTATCATGGAAGCCGAATATGTAGCTGCTTGTGAAGTAGCAAAAGAAGCGGTGTGGCTCAAGAACTTCTTAGTGGACTTGGACGTTGTTCCGAATTTGCCCAACACCATCACGGTTTTCTGTGATAATGTCGGAGCAGTTGCAAATTCAAGGGAATCGAGAGCTCACAAGGCCAGCATACACATTGAAAGGAAATACCATCTTATACGAGAAATTGTTAAGAGAGGAGATATAGAAGTGGCAAAGATTGCGTCGGAAGACAACCTAGCCAATCCATTCATAAAGGGTCTGCCTCTGTTAATATTCGAGAGAAATGTGGAAGGAATGGGTGTCAAGAGCATTGTCAATCTGCTTTGAGTATAAGTGAGAGAAATGTTACTAGGTTAATGTAGGTGACATTAGATGTCACCGTATAATACATTCGATATGTTGTGGTATACTAAATAGCAGACTTTGAGTATAAGTGGGAGATTGTTGGGGTTATACGTGAAAGTATGCTTTTACTTTGTATAACCTATGTATTAAACACTTATTTACTGAAATAAATTATTTGTCACTGTTGCTTTAAATATGATTGAATGTTATATATATTTATTGCAAACCGTTCATATAATAGCACGCGTTACATTGTAGTTAACGTGGTGATACCAGATCACAGAAGATCACGTTAACAGTCCCTTGTAAACGAATGCGCGTTTCACAACTTAGATAGATCCGAACAATTTATTGGTAGAAGTTGATGTGTAAGACTCAGATTGACTTGTCTTGACCAAGAGATTACACTAGTGCATTCGATGCGCTGAAGCGGACATGCAGAGTGGATAAACTCATTCGCACTGACTTAAGGGATGAAGAGTTAGACCTTAGTGGTTGTTGATTTCTTAATCTCTGTCACTTAATAAGGACTGTGTATGATTAGTAGTTATTGCTTTGACTTATAAATGGGAAGTGTATCATTGCGACTTCGATACCCTATATCTTGGGCAATAATATTAATTGCACGACAGTTGCTAAATTAATACAGAGAATCATGTGCTTGCAATGTCTTGTGTGATTGGTCCCCTTGGTGGGCTCGGAACCTTTATCATACTAAATCTTGCAAGTGAAATTAATTTTCTGGTATGGATAATAAAGCTGAGCTATCCTTACTCCAAGGATAAAGAGATTAATTAATATAAAGCTTTTCAGTGGCTTAATTAATTAATAGACTAAATAATCTTAAACACGGGAAATAATAACCGGGAGTCATATTACCGTAATATGGGTTAAGTTGGATAGTGCAATATTAATTATATAGTGGTATTAATTAATACTAATGGGCATAATTATATTGGGGTTCAATGTTGGAATTCAGTAGTCCATTGGAAAATCCATCTTAATTCTCCTAAAGGTCCCTCAAGTAGCTCAAATTAAAGTCCATTAAATAAAATGTTCTTAAAATAAAATAAAATATTGTTGCATTATATTTTCCTTAATTTTTCAAAAATATTAGAGAAAAAAAGGGAGAAGGATTTCTTGAAAAGATCTTTACGGAAAGGAGATAAGTATTCTTGGAATACAAGATTATCCCATAAATTCAAGAAATCTCTCACCTTGTTTCTTTAATTGTAATTTTAGAAAATATGTAGAGAAATAAAAGGGAAGAAAGATTTTCTTGATTCTTGGAAATATTTTATGGAAGATATGTATTTTATGATACAAGAATATCTCATAAATTCAAGAAAGACTCTAATCTTGAAAATCCCGTATTATTTTCGAAAATATGAGCTAAATAAGGGTGTGAGATTTTTGTGGAAAAATACACATGGAAAGAAGAATATATGAGATATATTCAAGATTTCCTGGAGATCAAGAAAAGATATTTCCTAACCCTATTTTGCCTCAAATTTTCGTCCACCCCCTCTATATAAATAAGGGGATGAATTTTTTCATCCCCTACAGTTCCATGCGTTAGAAATATTAGAAATCCACAAAGGTGGTGCAACAATTATTTATTTTTCCTTTTTTTATAAATTGTTCATTGGAGAACCTTTCACCGGGGTTATTGAACGAGGACTTGGGAATACTTGAGAAGGACTTTTGGTGGGTATCCAGATACTTGATCCTGTCTGTCTCAGACCGTCTCTCCAACGGGTACGTTTACGTAAACTCCTAGAAATTTCGCATGCTAGGATCTTTTACGTGAAATTTTATTTGCATGTCATTGTTGGATTAATTATTATTTGAATTCACTTAGGTTAATTCATGCTAGTAATAATTGTTAATTTAAATTTGTGTTTATGAGGTCATCCCGATAGATCCTGGCATATGTTATCCCAACATCACCATCTTCATTCTCATTCAAATCCTCATCTTCATCATGATCGTTATCCTCTCCGCCGCTGTCAATCTCTATCAAATCTGGATTTGCAACTGTTAAGTCTACGAAAAGATTGAAATCTCATGTATGCACTTCAGTTTGAGCATCAACTTGTTCCGTTTGGAACGAAGTGTCGTCAACCGCAGCAGTTGAATCCGGTTTAGGAACTTACACCAGTGATCTCGCCTTTACTTTGCAAACAGCCATCCATTCATTATTTGCTCTCGATCCTAGATACATGCAGTAGTATACTTGGGATACCTGAGCTGTAAACACAAACGGATCATACCCCGGATATTTTCTTCTTCTATGAACATCGACCAGTTTGTATTCGGGATGAATCCTTTCCTGAAGTAGATGGATCATACAAATCACACTTGAACAACACAATAGTATTCTCAGGAAACCCCTCATATCCAACTTCAACGACTTCTTGTAGGTGTCCGAAGTAGTCATGGCTTTCTCCATTGAACATTGCACGGTTAATGCAAACTCCACTTTTTGCAATAGATATGGTCGATGCATACTCCACCGTATGGAATTTATAACTATTTACATAGTATCCTTGGTATGTGTTGACACGACGTAATGGTCCTCTACTGAGATCCCGCATAAATGGGTTCTCAATGTGTTGATTATAACTCTATGACGGTTTTAGGTTAAATATATAATTGTAAACATATAATATGAATTCACTAATAAACGGTGGTTAGATAACACTCACATAGTTTTGGAACCACTCTGGAAAATCACGAGTAATATATCCACCTACTTGTGCATCTGAGATGTTTGGATGTATACGGTGTAGCTCTTCAGTATAGATCCTTATTGAAAGCAATCATATATTATATAATAAATATGATATAATTAAAAGTGTAAATGATAAGCATATGAAATACTTACTGAATGTACGGTTGGACTTCATCACAATTGAATAACACATACTTATGTGCAACTTCAATCTCTTGTCGATTTAACCAGGGTCGTTCAATACTTTTTCCCAAACATCGACCTGGAAACTTAAACACGGACAGGGGCAGATACCCTCAATTTTTTTTTTTTAATAATGTATTACACATATATTTTTTTTTTTAATTTTAAAACATTCAATTTTCACCAACTCTCATGGAAACTTTTTCATATTATAAAATTGATAACATATCACTTATAAATTGATGCTTCTATTCTTATAAATTAATACCTATATATAACATTTAATGATATGATCTCAGTTTACAAGTGAAATAGTATCAATTGATAAGTGTTGTGGTATTAGTTTATAAATGTAGTGGTATAAATTTCATACTATGAATAAATTTCATCGGAAACCTACTCTTTATTTTCATTTCAATTATTCAGGCTCCTATTGGTATAATTAATATAAGTTTTTTTTTTATATTTATGCCTTGGCTGGAATAAATTTCTGCATCCGCCCCTGAACACGGACAAGTTACCCTCAATATCATCAACAACATTGTCTGTACCTCTACCGTCGTAATTACGAGGCTCGTTTCTCAACCTTGTTCTAACATGATCCTCGAAATAGTAAGAACAAAATATTGTAACCTCCTCACACAAGTAGGCATTAACAATTGATGATTCAACTTTTTCCTTTTTTCCCCTAAGTCCTTCATATCAAACTGTTTTGACAGTCATACCCTTAAGTCTAAAAAAACCTTACATCGTTTCCGATGAGCAGAATAACGTCTACGTATAGTACCAGGAATACCAAGGTAGTTCCGTCACACTTCTTATGAACACAACTCTCGAAATCGTTTTGATCAAACCCATAAGATTTGATTACATGATCAAAACATTGGTTCCAAGCCCAAGATGGTTGCTTCAGTCCATAAATGGACTTCCTTAGCTTGCACACAAGGTGTCCTTGGCCTTTTTCGATAAAACCTTCGGGCTGTTGCATATAGATTTTCTCGTCAGGAATCCCGTTAAGGAAAGCTGTCTTGACATCCATTTGCCAGATCTCAAAATCTAGATGACAGCTATTGCCAAGAGAATACGGATGGACTTAAGCATGGCTAGAGGCGAAAAGGTTTCTTCATAATCGATGCCCTCTTTCTGAGTGTATCCCTTTGCCACAAGCCTAGCTTTAATGGTTTTCACCTTCCCGTCCAGTCCTTTTTTTTCTTTAAGACCCACAGGCATCCAATGGGTTTTACCCCACTGGGTGGTTCAACTAGCTCCCACACTTGATTATGATTCATTGAGCCTATCTCGGCTTCCATCGCAGTTTGCCAGGATTCTGAATCCTTATCTTGGACCGCCTCATTGTAGGACCAGAGGTTTGATTCACTATCCATGGGGATCAAATCCGAAGATTCTCCTATCCCCATGAATCTCTCAGGTTATCGGGCAATCCTCCCGGTAAAAGTTTATTGGATGAAAATGGTTTATATCCCCAGTGGAAATAATGGGTCGCCAGTGACTACAATTGATAGCATCCACATAAATGTCAACAAACCCATTGAATTTTATATTTTTGCTTATTTTCTCATTAATCAACAATATATTATCATTAACTTATAAGTACAATACCGTAAGAACAATTGAATTTTATTTTTATTTTTTAAAAGGTATACAATTACAACTATTACAACATGATATTATTCACCAAAGAGTACTGTACTAATGAATTCAAAGTAAATGATAATGAAATGAAATTAAAGTAACGATAAAGCATTTAAATTGTGTCCTTCAAATTTCCTGAGGAATATCTCCGTCCGGACCATTCAATTTGATCAGTATTTCTGCAGTGGTGGAATGCTCTGTTGGTGCCTGAAGAAATTGTGTGGATCAACTTTGGTTTTGACCCAAACAAGGCGATCAAAATTATTCTTGAAATATCTGACACCCCAAACGCTTGCTTGTGCAACACTAGTCTTTCCCACGTCGTTATTGACTCCAATGTCAAGATCTCTGTAGTTCTGGTATGCACCTCTCGGGTTCTTTGACACGTATGGAGTCATGTAACGGGAGGCCCTGTTAAGCCATTTTACGAATCTATCTGTATTTTGAGCATCGTTTGCTTGCCAGTAGACTGTATGAAAGACATGATACAAGTTACCAGCCCTATGAGGATAAGCAATGGCCGATTCTGGTATTTCAGCCATTATTCCACCGTATGGAACGAAAGAAAGTGTAGATAGTCTGGCTTCTGGTTCATAGTATAGTCTGGTCATGCCTTCAACCCCTCTGAGAGAAATGGGTGTCTCCACGTAATCAGTTACTCTTTTCAAGTATGATTTATTAGGCTGTGTCCTGTTCAATAAAGCCTCGGGTGTGTCTACGGGATGATTGTCCATAAATAGAGCGGATTGGATCCAACTCAATTCAGTACAATCTTCCCTCACCAACCCCAACTCAGGAAAGCTTTGTTGCATCATTGCCAATAATCTATCGGCCCCGCCAAGGAAAACTGCGAAAAAACTAGCATCAAGTGTAATGGACCTTCCATCTCGGGTGGAATTCACTGCCGCATTGATCATGAGGGTTATATCTCGGTCCATTCTAGGCGCGACGTATTGCCAGCGATGAATGAGTCGAGTTAGATTTTGTTCCATCGTTCTATGGACATTGAAAACAGTGACTGTTTCCGGAACATCAACCAGTTGTAGCTTCCATGCAACGATCACACCGAAGCTGGCACCTCCGCCACCTCTAATCGCCCAGAAGAGATTCTCTCCCATTGATTTCCGGTCAAGAATCCTGCCATTAACGTCGACTATTCTTGCATCGATAACATTGTCCGCAGCCATCCCGTATTTTCTCATCAATGTGCCGTAGCCACCTCCGCTGATGTGCCCACCAACACCAACAGTTGCGCAAAGCCCCGCGGGAAACCCTAAAGTCCGGGTTTTCTCCGCGATCCTGTAATACAAAGACCCGAGGGTTGCACCAGCTTCGACCCATGCACTTTTTGACTCAACATCAACTCTTATATCGCTAAGCTTGATCAAATCAATGATCACAAATGAGACTTCTGATATAGAAGAAAGTGCCTCGAAGTCATGGCCGCCACTTCGAGTTCTAATTTCCACGCCGTTTTGTTTAGCGCAGAGTATGATAGGCGGGATCTGGGATTCGTGGTCCGGGGTTATAATAACTTGGGGCTTAGGCAAAGAGTCTGACGAAAATCTCAAATTCCAAATGGGGAATTCAAGGATGGAAGAGTAAGATGGGTTGGTAGGGGTGTAAATAAGGTTGGAGTCGTTACCAAATTTTGTAGAAAGGCAATTCAGAAAATCATTGTGATCATTAGCAGAAGCTGCCAATGAGTAGGAAAATATGATAAGTAGGAATGCAAGTGTAGTCTTCATGATTAAATTTAGATATATAGAGAGGATAAAAGATTTGTGTGTTCGTAGAAAGATAGATGTGGTGCTATTTATAAGCCTTTATTTGAGGGGCATTCTATTCCTATGTTAGTAAAATTGATATTAAATGTTTGGTCAAGTAATTCACCGGTTAAATGACTAAGTCTTTTCATGTGACTAAGTCTTTTCATGTGTCATCAACACCATAATTCCACAAATATGACTTTTTTTAAATATTCAAATATTCCATTTAACTTAAATTAAATAAATCAATAAATCATTAAGTTTGTGGATTTCATGTATGGGTAAATTGTCGACTTGATCGATCTCAAGTGATTGGGTCCAAAACAGTTTTGGTGCCTATCTATGATGCACGGATTCTTCTAAAAAAATCACCGTGCAGTGTTGAATAGGCTTAGGATGCAGATGCAGGTGCAGGTGCGATTCACGTTGGATTCCACCGGATACATTACGTGTCAAATCCAAGAATAATTTTTTCAAAAAAAAATTAGGATACGTCGTATACGCGTATCCAGTGCGGAAAGGGTGCATGAGCGATTACTTTTTAAAAAAAAATCATTTTTTTTTTCAAGACTACAACATTAAATGGTCATGTTGTTATAAGTACTAGATGTGTTATTTCAAATTCAATTGAATATTATTATGTAATATAACTTAAACTGATAATATATCACTTGGTTTTTAATTGAATTCCTAAGTATAACGTATTTATTGAGCTGATGTTATTTGAATGGTTGTTTTCTTACTTAATTTTATTAAATTATGTAAAATGTTTAAATTTTATAAGTGTTCTATATAATAAAATATAAATAAACAGACGAATCCTAGCCGTATCGCACCCTAATTTTTTTGAAAATCCCTATCCCCGTACACGTATCTTATCGTCCCCGCCCCCGCACCTATGCAACATAGGTTCCTACGTTTCATATTGGTTTTTTTTTTAGCAATTTTATTCCCAGCCGTTAGTCAAATTGATGGAAATTGTTAGTTGACCAAAAATTTATGAGACTAAAATGTAAAATGAAGATAAATGATACAAAAACTTAATTAATTACAAAATTATATATATATATATAATTTAAATATGACTATAAAATACAAAAAAATATTTTTGTAAACTAAATAATAATTTATATAAAATTCTTGAAAATTATATATATATATATATATATATATAATATAAATTATAAAAAACAATGAATAAACTTTTTCAAAAATATATATATATATATATATATAACATCTCAAAATTTTAAATAATATATATAATATGTATACAATTAGTATAAAATCTAAGAATTTTAAATATATCAATAAACTTTATATAATTTACTTTCTAAAAAAAATCAAACCAAATAATAATTTATCTAAGATTATAACTAATACAATTTATATTAGATTATTTGATATTTAATTTTCTAACCAAATAACTAATTCTTTTTTAATTATGAAACAACTAATGTACTATTAAAAATACACACGAAATACAAATTAGTTGCCCAACGCAACTTTTTTAGTCAAACCGTCAAAATCACAATATTTAGCGTCAGCGACGGTTTACCGATGGTTCATCGACGGAGAGTCCGAATCGACATTATTAGCAAAAACCCGTCGCTATACTTTGCAGAAAACGAAGAGATACGCCTGTTGGGAGGAGATCCGCCAGTTGGGAGGGCGTGTCATTAATTTTGATAGACTTTAGCGACGAATTTAGCGACGTTTTTTTGAAAACCGTCGCTAAATCTAAATCTATAAATAACTGCCCATTTGTTTCATCAACCAAATTAGATAGAAATACAAACAAGTCTCGTTCATCTGTATTCTTCAATATTCACGGTACTACTTTAATTATTTTTTCGTATATTTATTTATATTTAATTTAATTTTATATAATATAATTAATATATAAATTTCACATTTTATTTAGATGGCTGCTGAAAGTGGTGACATTCCTGCTTCATCCAGAAGGCCTACTACTGGTTTGTTAATCAATATTGTTAATGGAGCGTAAGTGTTGTTGTTTTATACTATAATAATTATATAATTAATTAATTTAATACAATAATTATTAATTCTGTATTTATTTTTTAATGTGTTATAGTATTGTACCTAGTCACGAGGCTTCCTGTATAGTCAACGACGTCATTATGCTGGTGGGAATTGCTGTCAACGCTGATCGTTGGAAAAATGTGTCAACTGATCAGCGTCAATTGTATTTTGAGGACTTTAAGGTATAAAATGTACTTAAAATATTTTATTTTAATATATATTGTTAAAATTAATTTAATTAATTATTGTATTATTTTCGAAATATAAAAACAAACTACGTGGAGTCCCGTCTCGAGACCGGTGTAGTTTACAAGGCATTTCGTAAAGTTGCTCAACCGCATTACCAAGATATGATGTACAGGTAGCGTACACAGTGGAAGGAAGACGAAGTGGATTTATCAGAAGAAATTGGGCACAAAGTTTGGGAGTCACTTGTAGCTGTTTGGAGGGCAATTCCCTTCTAGGATGTTATTTTAATTATGTTATGAACAATTTTTAATTTTATGTTTTTGTTTTTAATTTTTAATTAGCATTGAACAATTTTAATTTATGTTTTTTTTTTAAATCGTGTATTTAGCGACGGACTTAGCGACGGTTTCTAGTGACCGTCGCTGGACCGTCACTACTAGCGACGGTTTCTAGTGATCGTCGCTGAATCCGTCGCTAAATTTTAAGAAAAACAAGGCAACTCAGTCTGCAGAAAAGTCGAAAACAAACAAAAACTTTCGAAAATCAACACCAAATTTTGTGAAGATAGAGGCGAAAATTGTTTTTGAAGTGCATATTGTGTAGAGGAAAGATATCTACTCCTCGAGGACGATTTAACGGTACGTTTTCACATTTCTACCGTTTAAAAATATATATAGTGTAATGTAAATATATAATTGATAAGTTTGGTATTGATGTATATTTTATTGATAGTTTATGTTAAACAAATGTTGTGATCATAGCTAGATAAATATTGGGTAGATAGTTTATGTTAAATGAATGTATTTGATGTTATTTGATAGAAGAATATATTTGGATATTAATACAGACGAAACTCTATCAAATTTTTTGTATAATTAACATATTGATAATGATTTGAAACAGATGGAATATCCGAATCGTCAGTGGATGCATTCGACTCCTCGACTTATCAACGAAAGTATAAATATGGAGTTCTTGAATGAAGTTAATAACTTCATTCAGTTTTCAATTAATCATGGTGCAACAAATTCAGAAGGTCGTATAAGATGTCCGTGTAGTGCAAAAAAAAGTCAAAACAAGTCATACAGAGAGACTGTGGATGTTCAGACACATATCATCATGAATGGTTTTGTTCCATATTACTACAATTGGACACGTCATGGTGAAGAACGGTGGAATGTTGATTTCAATGACCTTGAAGTGTATTATAATACTCTCGAATACAATGAGACACACGATGATCATGGATTCGATGATTACAGTTTGAGCCACCTGCAGTGGATACACCGGATATGTATCATACGATGATCAAGGAAGCTGGTGGGATTCAAGATGAGGCTATGGAGGAGGAACCAAATGATGAAGCAGCTAATTTTTACAGAATACTCAAAGCAGCTGACGAAGATCTGTATGATGAATGTCAAACTCACTCTCTATTGTCATTCAATGCTCGACTCATGGCTATCAAGGTTGAGAACAAACTTTCTCAAAGAGCCTATAACCAGATTAGTAAGTTGATCAATGAGGTATGTCCTCCCGGTAATAAGGTGCCTATTACAGAATATCAAGCCAAAAATCTGTTGAAGAGTATGGGTCTACCAGTAGAGAGTATTGATTGTTGAATCAATAACTGCATGTTATTCTGGGATAACGAAGAAGACGCGAATCTAGATAAGTGCAAAATTTGTGGGCACTCTCGGTAAAAAGTACCACGACGGAACTGGACTGACGGTCGAGAGAAGCAGAAAACGAAGAAGAAAGTGGAAAATAAAATAATGTATTACCTCCCGATCATTCCTCGTCTTCAGAGACTGTATCAATCTAGTGCCACAACCAAAGATATGACATGACATCATACAGAGACTGGTCCTCTACCTTAGAGATGAGACACCCTGCTGACTCGATGGCCTGGAAACATCTTGACGAGGTATTTCCTATTTTTTCTGACGAACCTTGGAACGTTCGGTTTTTTTCTCAACACTGATGGTTTTTGTCCATTTGGAATGCACGGTAAGCAATATTCGTTATGGCCGGTTATATTGACTCCTTATAATCTACCTCTGTGGATGTGCATGAAGCCCCAAACGATGTTTCTCACGGTATTGGTACCTAGTCCAAAGAATCCAAAGGACAAACTAGATGTTTTCCTTCAGCCCTTGATAAAAGACTTAATACATCTGTGGGATAATGGAGTGCTGACATACGATGTATTGAGAAAGCAGAACTTCATTATGAGGGCTGCCCTGCTCTGGACGATCAGCGACTATCCTGTGTGCTCCATGTTGTCCGGATGGAGGACGGCTGGGAAACAAACATGTCCTTATTGGGGTTATACTGAAAAGTATGTTTTTACTTTGTATAACCAAACTGAGTTTTTCTCATTTATTTACTGAAATAAATTATTAATCACCGTTGCATTTAAATATGAATGAATGTTATATATATTTATTGCAAATCCGTTCAATAAAGTCAGTACGTATTACGTTGTAGTTCATTTGGTGATACCAGATCACAGAAGATCAAATTAACAACTCCTCGTAATTAAGTACAAATTCACAACCTAGATGGAAATGAACAAACCATCATGAAAGGTTGATGTATAAGACTCGGATTGGCTTGTCTTGACCAAGAGATTATACTAGTGCATTTGGATGCGCTGAATAGGACCTATACAGGAGGATAAATTCTTCGGTACTGAATATACAAGAATTAGACCTCAGTGGTGTGTTGTTTCTTAATCTCCGCCCCTTAAATAGGATCGTGTGAAATTAATAATTATTGCTTTGACTTATGATATGAAGAGAATCATCGGGATTCGATACCTTATATCTTGGGCAATATTATTAATTACATGACGATTGCTGACATTTAATATGGAGAATCGTGTGTAAGTACGTCATTTGTCCCCTTGGTGGGCTCAGAACCTTTATCATACCAAATCTTGCAAGTGGAAATTTATTTCCGGTATGGATAATAATGTTGAGCTGTCTTTACTCCAAGGATAAAGATATTAATTAATATAAAGCTTGTTCAGTGGCTTAATTAATTAATGGACTAAAATAATCTTAAACACGGGAAATAATGACCGGGAGCCATAATATGGATTAAGATGGATAGTTCAATATTAATTTTATAATGGAATAAATTAATATTAATGGACTTTGAATAATATTTGGCCCAATATTATAGTTTCATAGTCCATTGGAGGTCCAATCTTAATTCTCCTAAAGGCACCTCAACTAGCCCAAAATAATGTCCAATTAATGAAAGAGAGAAGAAAATATTCTTGCCTAATATTTCCTTGAAATTTTCGAAATATGTAGGGAAAAGGAAGAAAAGATTGTCTTGATTTTCTAGTAGATATTTTATGGAAAGAGATAAGTATTGTAGGAATACATAATTATCCCATAAATTCATGAAGTCAAATCTTGACTCCTTTTGCCTTGTTATTTTCGAAAAATAGGGATAAAAGGGGAAGAGATTTTAATGGAAAATTTAATTAAGGAGAAAAGAATATAGGAGATATATTCAAGATTTTTGGAGACCAAGAAAAGATTTTCTTCCCTTATTTTTTAGACCTAAAAATCGGCCCCCTCCTCCCTATAAATAGGGGATGAATTGTTCATTCCCAACTGCAATTCCATGTGTTGGAAATATTAGAAATCCACAAAGGTGGTGGCAAAATATTTTTGGTTTTCCTCTTGTTAAAATCGTTCGTGAGAATCCTCCCACCGGATTGCGTTCGTGGACTTGGGACATATTTGGGAAGGCTTTTTGGGTTGATCCGTTGTCTCATCCATCGTCTCTACAAGAGGTTAGTAATCTCGTAACTCCTAGATTTCGCATGCTTAGGATTTACGTGGATTACGTGTACGAATGTTGTTTATTCGTTTATTAATTATTATGTTGAATTGATTTAGGATTAATTCATGTTAGTAATTAATTGATTAATTTAAATATGTATTTAAAATCATCTCGAATAGATCCAGGCACCCCTAATTCCCCAACAGTCCTTACTACATGGAGGATTCTGACGCTTCCAGTCTCCCGCTTAGCAGAAAAGTTTCATGGTTTGATAACCATCGAATGTTTTTACCACAAGATCATCCTTTTCGAAAGAATAAAAAGGACTTTATCAAGAACACAGTCGTTATAAAAAAGGGTTTGAAAAAGAGATCAGGTATTTTTATATTAGTTGTTTTAAATTAATTAATATATTTCTATCTACATATGATAAATTAATTAACTTATAACTCTTTGCATTCATGTAGGTAAAAGTTTGTTATCAAATTAATCAGAAGAGATTGAGGAAAACAACAGAAGAACATGCGAAGGAGCATAATAAAATGGTACCGGGTGGTTGGAAGAAGAAGAGCATTTTCTGGGACTTGCCCTAGTGGAGCTCACTTTTGATTCGGCACAACTTAGATGTGATGCACATCGAAAAGAATGTGTTCGATAACTTGTTCCACACAATCATGAACACATAGGGCAAGACAAAAGACACTGCAAAGTCGCGTGATGAGCTGAACGAGATATGCAAACGTGATCACTTGAAGAGGGATGAACGTACCGGAAGGTATCCCCAAGCCAATTACACACTTGATAAGAGACAGAAAGTGGCTTTGTGTAATTGAATTGAAGCTCTGAGATTTTCAGATGACTAATGTCTCTAATCTGAGTCGTTGTGTAAACACATCAAACGGGAAAGTGTCCGGGATGAAAAGTCACGATTGTCAAGTGTTTATGCAACGATTGTTGCCCCTCGCATTTCGGGAATTCCTACCGAACAATATATGGAGGGTTGTAACTGAGTTGAGTTTATTCTTCAAAGATTTAACGTCTACAATGATTACGTGGGATGACATGGTCCGTTTGGAGAAAGACATTCCAGTTATTTTATGCAAGTTGGAGCGCATTTTCCCTCCAGCTTCTTTGATTCGATGGAGAACTTGCCGGTGCACTTAGCATATGAAGCCAAAATTGCCGGTCCGGTGCAATACAGGTGGATGTATCCATTTGAGAGGTAAACCTTCACTTCACAACTATTTATGTTTTGATCTTATAATTGTTGTTTTATTATATATCTATAGGTATCTACATAACTTGAAGCTCAATGCTAAACAAAAGACAAAAGTTGAAGCATCAATTGTTAATGCCTACTTGTGTGAGGAGGTTACAACATTTTGTTCTTACTATTTCGAGGATCATGTTAGAACAAGGTTGAGAAACGAACCTCGTAATTACGACGGTAGAGGCACAGACAATGTTGCAAATGATATTGAGGATATGTTGTCCGTGTTTAAGTTTCAAGGTCGATGTTTGGGTAAGACAAATGAATGGTCATGGTTGAACCGACAAGAGATTGAAGCTGCACATAAATATGTGTTATTCAATAGTGAGGAAGTCCAACCGTACATTGAGTAAGTATTTCGTATACGTATCATTTACATAATTAGAATATTAATTTATTATATATAGTTGATTATATAATATGTTGCTTTCAATTAGGATCATTACTAAAGAGCTACACCATATAGATCCAAACATCTCAGATGTACAAGTAGGTGAATATATTACTCGTGGTTTTGCAGAGTGGTTCCAAAACTATGTGAGTGGTTCTAAACAGTTGTTTATTAATAAATTCATATTAAATGTTTACAATTATATATTTAACCTCAAATAATCGCGTCACAGGGCTATAATGGTGGAATTGTGAACCCATTCATGCGGGATCTCAGTAGAGGACCACTACGTGTGGTCAACACGTACCAAGGATACTATGTAAATGGTTACAAATTTCATACAATGGATTATGCATCGACCAAATCTACTGTGAACAGTGGTGTTTGCAATAACAGTACAATGTTCGATGGAGAAAGCCGTGACTACTTCGGACACCTGCAAGAAGTCATTGAAGTAGGATATTTGGGGTTCCCTGAGAAGACTGTTGTGTTGTTCAAGTGTGATTGGTATGATCAATCTGCTTCAGGAACAAGGATTCATCTCGAATACAAACTGGTCAATGTTCATATAAGAAGAAGATATTCGAGGTATGATCCGTTTGTGTTTGCTACTCAGGTATCCCAAGTATACTACTGCACGTATCCAGGTTCGAGAGCAAATAATGAATGGATGGTTGTTTGCAAAGTAAAGGAGAGATCACTAGTGCAAGTTCCTAAACCGGATTCAACTGTCGTAGTTGACGAAGCTCCATTCCAAACGAAAACAGTTGCCACTCAAACTGAAGTGCATACAGGAGATTTCAATCTTTTCGTAGACTTAACAACTGAAAATTCAGATTTGATAAAGATTGACAGTGGCGGGAAAGGGAATGAATTAGATGGTGAGGAAGAGGAGAATGAAGATGGTGATGAGGAAGTGGAGGACGAGGAGGAGGATGAGGAGGACGAGAAGGATGAGGATGATAATACAGATGGGGGCAAATGAGGATGACGAATTATAATTATATTGTATTTCATTTGTAATATTTCACGTTGATGACGATCTATTATGATATTACTAGTTATTTAATTTTGTTCTAAACATAATTTATTTTTTGGTAATTATCCAATAAAAACACAATTTAAAATTTAAAAAACTATAATCATTGTAAATATAAAAATAACTAAATTATTATATTAAAATGTAATTGAATCATTAATTAATTAAGATAATTGAAAAAGAAATTAATTGTAAATTAATATAGAATTAATTTTATTAAAAATAAGTTAAAAAAATACGATTTTAATTTAATTAATTTAATTATAAACTATAAATTAAAAATATAAATTATTATATTAAAATTTAATTTAATTATAAAATAATATAATTGAAATAAAAAATTAAAAAAAATTAATTGTATATTAATATAGAATTAATTTTATTAAAAATAGGTTAAAAAATATAATTTTAATTTAATTAATTTAATTTTAAGTTATAAATAAAAAATATAAATTATTATATTAAAATGTAATTGAATTATTAAATAAGATAATTGAAATAAAAAAATTAAAAAAAAAATTAATTGTAAATTAATATAGAATTAATTTTATTAAAATAAGTTAAAAAATACGATTTTAATTTAAATAATTTAATTATAAACTATAAATTAAAAATATAAATTATTATATTAAAATGTAATTGAATTATTAAATAAGATAATTGAAATAAAAAATTTAAAAAAAATAATTGTAAATTAATATAGAATTAATTTTATAAAAATAAGTTAAAAAAATACGATTTTAATTTAATTAGTTTAATTATAAGTTATAAATAAAAAATAAAAATTATTATATTAAAATGTAATTGAATTATTAAATAAGATAATTGAAATAAAAAAAATTAAAAAAAAAATTGTAAATTAATATAGAATTAATTTTATTAAATATAAGTTAAAAAAATACGATTTTAATTTACTTATAAGTTATAAATAAAAAATATAAATTATTATATTAAAATGTAACTGAATTATTAAATAAGATAATTGAAATAAAGAATTTAAAAAAAAAATTAAAAAAATGAATTTTAGGATATATACAATTAATTCATTAAGTAAACGCAAAGAAGGAAGTGCCCGAGTGGGGCCGCTCGGGCGCCCAAGGTCCCGTGTTCGGTCCCTTACGGGGGCGAATAAATGCCTCATTTAATTGGGAGGCTTGGTGGCTTATATATGAAATGCTGGGTGGTTAGGTTTGAGATGGTCCGTGGCTTGGGTGGTTCGGTGCCCATCCGGTCGCCCCCAGGGCCCGGGTTCGAACCACCGTGAGCCTTTTTTTTTTTCAAAAATTCCCGATTTAGCGACGATTTTAGAGACGGAAATTACCGTCGCTAAGGCTGACGGAGTGTTACCGTCGCAAATGTCGACGGTATATGGCGTCTAGAGATGTTAATCTGGGTCGGGCTAAATGGGTCGGCCCGTTTAAACCTATTATATGCAGGGTTAGGGCTGAGCAATGGGAGGCCCGTTTAAAATCGGCCTTTTGGCCGGACCGATCGTCTTGCCGGGCTAACTCAGCATGAGTTAACAAGACAACCCGTTTACGCTTGTATTATATATATATATATATATATATATATATATATATATATATATATATAATTATATATATAATAATAATAATATAATATGTATATATAAATAAAAACTTAACATTTATTAATGTTTGAACTTTTGTCATTATGTTATGTTTTTATTTTTTTGAACATTTGTTATTATGTTAATGTTTGAACTTTTGAAAATTTGTTATTAAAGATGATGGGGCTGTGTGGATCGAATTTTTGTCAATATGTTAATGTTTGAACATTTTTTTTTTAAATTTTTTTTGAAGCCCGTTAGGTGGCCCGTTTAGCCCGTAACCCGCTAGCGTTAGGGTTAGGTCTCAACTATTAGAGGCCCGTTTAAAATGAACCGGTTAAGGCCCGGGACCGTTTAGCCCGCGGCCCTGTAGGGCTGACCCTAAAGGGTTAGGGCCAACCCGTTTAACATCTCTAATGGCGTCGCTAATAACGATAGATTCTCGTCGTTGTTTTAGATGGTATTATGATGTCATAACCGTCGAAAATATATCGACGGTTTAGCGTCGGTCTTAGTGACGGTTATTCCGTTCGGGAACTGGGTCCACTTTTCCGTCGACAAAATCGTCGCTATATTGCGACGGTAAAAAAACCATCGATAAGTAGAGACAGATTTATTGCCGTCGTTAGTAGCGACGATCTTAGAAAAAACCGTCGTTTTATTTTAGCGACCCTCGTTTCTCCGACGGTCAGAAAACCGTCGCTGAAACCGTCGCTATAGACTGTAGCGACAGTTTATACCGTCGCTAAAATCATTCTAAATCACCGTCTTTTTTGCAGTGTTTCATCAAAATAATCCATATATATATATATATATATATATATATATATATATAATGTATGGTATCAGAGCTATGGGAGTAGAGTATGTTTTGTTATATGGTTAATGGTTCAATACATCTTTGATTCTCATGAATACATTTAGTTTAAAGGATCTTGTCAAAAACGATTATGATTTCGAGAATCGATATTCACGAAAATCTTGATTTATTAAATAAATGGACTATTCCTAGAATTGAATCTAAAATGGTTTATAAATTAAGAGCTTTGAAAAGCTAGGTTTTAAACAAATTATTAAAACCACTGAATCTTCTATACCTCTCCATGAAAAAGAAATGGTTATTAAATTACTTTATAAAAATGATATTTTACCTTACAAAAGAACTCATAAGTTCTTACATATTAGATGCGTTCAAGTCGATTTTAGACCACTTAAATTAAATGTCTTACCAGAAAGCTTTCTAGCTTCTCTTAGAGATGGCAGAAACCTTAACTGGACACGATCTCTTATGGGAATTATAGAGTCTAGTTTGGCTTTAGGACCTGTCTATTTTGACGCCTATCCTAATTTATCTCTATCTTTATCTGATAGTAATATTCTTGAAGCATTAAAATTAAATGTTAAAACTCATGGTTATAATTACATACCAGGTACTGAAGTATGTGTATTTGTTATCGTATTTATTATAAGTCTTTATTTACGCTTAATCCTATGTGTAAAAGAATTGAAAAAGATAATAATGAGACTTTTCTTATTGAAACTAATTTTGGTAAATCAAATATTACTACCAGAAGATCCATTAAGTGGGAAGAAATTGTTTTTCCCGAAAATTGGATTATTGAACAATCTATTCCTAAAATTCCTATTGTTAATAGTGATTTTAAACATATTACTCAAAGTAATGATGGTATTATTAGTATTGGTTTTCAAAATAATCAAAGAAGGCATTCAACTTCTCATTCTAGATCTATGTCTAGTCATTCTTTTATCTCTCCTTTAGATTATGAGGTAGAATTACCGTCTAATTCAAGTGTTGGGGAATGATTTACACAGATCTATTCGGGGTAAATATTTAAATACAAATTTAATTCTTATAATTATTACTAGCATGAATTAATCATATATTAATTCAAATAATAATCCAACAACATATCATGCATATAATTAATTCACGTAAATCCTACGCATGCGGAATTCTACGAGTTTACACGAACGTACCTCTTGGGATGGCAATGGCTTGGTTGATTAGACTCACCAAAAGAACTTCCCAAGTATTCCCTTAATCCTTGCTCGACAATTCGGTGGAAGGATACTCGCGAACAATTAACAAAAGGAAAAAAAATAAACTTTGTTGCACCACTTTCGTGGATTTGCTAATTTTTCCAGCACATGGAATTGTACTTGGGAATGAAAGAATCATCCCCTATTTATAGAGCATAGGTGGTCGAAAATTGTGGCCAAAAAATAATGTGGGAAAATCTTTTCTTGATCTCCAAGAAATCTTGAATATATCTCCTATATTCTTTTTTCCATAATTATAATATTCCACAAAATCCCACCAACTCTATTTTATGGATAATTTCGAAAGTAATAGGGACCAAGAATCCAAGATTTGGATCTTCTTGAATTTATGAGATATTCTTGTATTTCAAGAAATACATATCTTCCATAATATCTTTTCAAGAAAATCAAGAAAATCTTTCTTGCCCTTTATTCTTCAAAATTTTCAAAACAAACTATATGAATAACCAAGTGAGAGATTTCTTGAATTTAATGAGATAATCTTGTATTCCAAGAATACATATCTTCATTCCATAACAAAATTCAAAGAAAATCTTTCTCCCCTTTTATCCATAAATTTCGAAAAAATAGGAAAATTAAGCAACAATATTTATTTTATTTTAAACACCTTTTTCAGTTATTGGACTATATGTTGGGCTACTCAGGGGGCCTTTAGGAGAATTAAGATTGGACCTTCCAATGGATCTTGAATTATCAATATTGAGCCACAATATTATTCAAGCCCATAAATATTAATTAATCCCACTACATAATTAATATTGCACTATCCATCTTAACCCATATTACAGTCAATATGACTCCCGATTATTATTTCCCGTGTTTAAGATTATATAGCCCATTAATTAATTCAAGCCACTGAAATAGCTTTCCATTAATTAATATCTTTTGTCCTTGGTCAAGGAACAGTTCAACATTATTATCCATACCAGAAACTAATTCCACTTGCAAGATTTGGTATGATAAAGCTTATGAACCTCCCAAGGGGGCAAATCGAACAAGCGTACTTGTACACGATTCTTCGTATTAAATCTTAGCAATCATATGTGACCAATAATATTTCCCAAGATAAAAAGTATTGAATCTCGTTGATTCTCTACCCATGATAAGTCAAAGCAATAGTTACCAACCACACGTGATCCTATTTAAGGAACGAAGATTAAGAAATAACGAACCACTGAGGTTTAATTCTTCCTTGTTCAGTTCTGAAGAATTTATCCTCATGTAGGTCCTATTCAGTGCATCAGTCATGCACTAGTGTAATCTCTTGGTCAAGACAAGCCAATCTGAGCCTTACACTTCAACCTTTCACGATGGGTTGTTCATTTCCATCTAGGTCGTGAATGGCGTACTTTTAGTTACAAGGGACTGTTAATTTAATCTTCTGTGATCGGGTATCACTAAATTAACTACAATGTAACACGTACGAATTATTGAACAGTTATGCAGTAAATCTATGTAACATTCAATGATATTTAAAGCATCAGTGATAAACAATTTATTTCAGCAAATAAGTCCGAAATTCAGTTTTGATTATACAAAGTAAAAAGCATACTTTCCAGTATAATCCCAACAATCTCCCACTTATACTCAAAGTCGCTTTTAAGTATACAACATGTCTCGTGTAGTCTGTGACATCTAATGTCACCTACGAACCTAATAATTTCTCCCACTTATACTCAAAAGCAGATTAGCAGCGGTCTTGACACCCATTCCTTTCACATGTCTCTCGAATGTATTGAGGCGAGACCCTTTGTGAATGGATACGCTGGGTTGTCATCGATGCTATCTTTGCCACATCTATATCTCTCTCTTAACGATTTCTCGTATAAGATGGTATTTCCTTTCAATGTGTTTCTTTGGCCTTGTGGGCTCTTGGTTCCCTTGAATTTTGCAAGCTGCTCGGCATTGTCACAATAAGCGATGATTCTCTTTGGGCAAATTCGGAACTACGTCCAAGTCCACTAGGAAGTTCTTGAGCCAAACCAAACTTCTTCATTTGCCCCGCAAGCGATTTACATATTCGGTTTTTCATGGTAGAATCTGCGATGCATTTCTGCTTAACGCTTCTCCATGTCACGGCTTCTTCCCCCATGCAAAACACACTACCGGAGGTAGATTTTCTAGAGTCTATGTATGATTGGAAATCCGAGTCCGTGTAACCGATGGGGATTGGACTATCTGACTGATAAACCAACATTCTATCCCGAGTTCTTTTCAGATACTTCAGAATATTTTTAACTGCAGTCCAATGTTCTTTCCCGGGTTACTTTGATATCTTGCCACCATGCCAAAAAAAGCGGATATCGGTCTCGTATACTGACATTGCATACATAAGGCTTTCGACAGCCGAAGCATAAGGAATACCTCTCATGTCATCTATCTCCTTTTGCGTCTTAGGGGACATTTTCTTGGATAGATGGATTCCATGTCTGAAAGGTACGAAGCCTTTCTTGGAATCTTACATGCTGAATCGTTTCAAGACAGTGTCTATGTATGAAGCTTGCGATAAGCCTATCATCCTTTTCTTGTGATCTCGAGTGATCTTGATCCCAAGGATGTGTGCGGCTTCCCCTAAGTCCTTCATATCAAACTGTTTTGAAAGCCATGCCCTTACGTCTGATAACACCTTCACATCGTTCGATGATGATTATGTAAATCTCACGTATTGTACTAAGAATACCAATGCAGTTCCGACAAGCTTTTTGTACACACAACTTTCAAACTCGTTTTGATCGAACCCATAAGACTTTATAACATGATCAAAACATTGGTTCCAAGCTCTGGATGCCTATTTGAGTCCGTAAATGGACTTCATGAGCTTACAAACTAGGTGTTCTTGGCCTTTTTCAATGAAGCCTTGGGGTTGTTGCATATAGATCTCTTCATCAAGACTTAGTTAAGGAAAAGTTGTCTTGACATCCATTTGCCATATTTCAAAGTCAAGATCTTGCAACAATCGATAAGAGAATACGGATGGACTTAAGCATGGCTCTGGCGAAAAAAGTTTCCTCATGTCGATCACTTCTTTACGAGTATAACCTTTTGCCATTAGTCTTGCTTTGAAGGTTTCCACCTTCCCGTCCGGTCCTCTTTTTTTCTCTTGTACACCCACTTGCAACCAATGGGTTTGACCCCATTAAGTGGTTCGACTAGCTCCCCACACTTTGTTATGAAACATAGAACCCATTTAAACTTACATTGTTGTTTGCAAGAATCTGCATCCTTGTCTTGGATTGCCTCGTCATATGTCCATGGGTGCGATTCGTCTTGTCCAGGGAATCAAGTCAGAGGACTCTCCTATTCCCATGAATCTCTCGGGCTGTCTAACAACCCTCCCTTCTGACGAGGGCTCGATTGTGAAAACGTATCGTTTGGTATATCATCTAATACGAGTTGGCAATTGAGGTTTGCCCTTTAAGCTCATTTAAGGTAATCTCATACAGGTCTTCTTTTCGTTCATATAGTCTTCTTCCAAAAATCTAAAGTGGGTGCTTATGACCACCTTTTGATCTTCGGGACCATAGAACATACACCCTTTTGTTTCCTCGGGGTATCCTACAAACAACCTTAATTCAGATCTAGGATCCAATTTTCCGGCTTCCTTGTCCAACACGTAGGCCGGACACCCCCAAATTCTCATGTGTCTCATACTAGGCTTGCGCCCGGTCCATAATTCTTTGGGAGTTTTGGGAACCGATTTGGATGGCACCAAGTTCAAAAATGTAAGGCTTTTGTTTCCAAGGCATGACCCCAGAACGACTTGGGAAGATCCGCATAACTCATCATAGATCTAACCATTTCCAAAAGAGTTTTGTTTCTTCGCTCTGCAACCCCGTTTTGTTGAGGGGTTCCGGGTGCAGTCAGCTGGGATGCAATCCCTTCATCCGACAAGTAGTTCAAAAACTCATCATTTGAGGTACTTTCGCCTCCACGATCGGATCGTAGAAACTTGATACGTTTTTCCCTATGATTCTCTGCTTGAGCCTTAAATTCTTTGAATTTCTCAAAGGTCTCAGATTTATGCTTCATAAGGAAAATATAACCGTACCTCGAGTAATCATCAATAAAAGTGACGAAATACCCGTAACCTCCTCTTGCAATGGTTGACATTGGACCACATAAGTCTGTGTGAACGATTTCTAACACTTCTTTGGCTCTATTCCCCTTGGCTCTAAATGCCCTCTTGGTCATTTTACCCTCCAAACATGATTCGCAGGTTGGAATTTGTTCAACTTGGAGAAACTCCAGTGAACCGTCTTTCACCAACCTTTGGATCCTCTTTGGATTTATATGACCCAATCTTAGATGCCAAAGAAGTGTCTCGTTCACGTCTGATGAACGTTTTCTTTTCTCGGAAATAGTTGATGTGTTATAGGATGCATTTCGTGAGTGGTGTGCACAGTTAATTGTATAGAGATTATTCGACAATGTTCCATGACAGATAAATTTATCAAAAGGAGAAATGGTAACAACTTTATTAAAAGTAACCGAATATCCATCATGAAAAAGTTTAGAAACTGAATTTAAATTCTTTCTAAAACTCGGAACGTAAAGAACATCTCTTAAAATTAAAACTCTGTCTTCAAAAGACAGGTGCACTTCTCCCACTGCTTCAGCTGCCACTCTCGTGGCATCGCCCAGTGTGATGAGGATCTCACTCCCACTAAGTTGTCGGGTCCGCTTGAACCCCTGTAAAGTGAAACATACATGATCAGTGGATCCCGTATCCACCACCCATAAATGGGAGGCATACGCCGCTAAGCAAGTTTCAACAACTAGTGCGTGAGAATTACCTTTCTTTCCAATCCTTTTAGGATTGGAACAGGCTGACCTTCAATGTCCCTTTTCACCGCACTTGAAGCATTTTCCTTTTGGTACTTTCTTGACACCCATCCAACTAGCTATCTTTCTCTTACTTTTCTTAGTGATGAGATTGCTTTGGATCTGACCACTTTCCTTTTCTTGAGACTTGCCTTCCATTGGCCTAGATCTTGAGAAAAGACTTTTGGTCACCAATGCTTCGTCTTTCTTTCCCAAATGCTTCTCTATAATCTCCGAGGCTTCTTGTAGAGTATCCATAGTAAACATGTGATCGATCATCACAAAACCACAGTAAAACTCATCGAAACACCTTGGTAGAGTTAGGAAAAGAAATTCGATTTGAGCCTCTTCACAATACTTAGTACCGAGATAAGCAAGTTTATCAAAATGGCATTTTAAACTGAGAACATGCTCCCTTACGGGTGTTCCCTCAGCCATTTTTAGCCTAGCCACGTCGCCGGTTTTAAACTAATTGATCATGCGGTCTTTTGTTAAAAACATTTCCTCAAGACTTTGTATAATTTCTGCAGCAGACTCAACACCTTCATGAATGTGTCTCAAATCATCAGACAGTGAAGTCAAGATTACACGTTTCATGGGTTCATTGGCCTGCTCCCAAATATTATACAAGTGCCTTTCCGCATCAGATTCATCAGTAGGCATACGGGGCTTGGGTACATCAAGAACCCAAAAATGTTCTTGTGCCGGAAGGACAAAACTCATATTCCGTTTCCAAACAACATAGTTATCTCCAGTTAATTGGTGTTCTTTGAGTGTATATAACAGTGGATTAAAAGGTTGCGACATGATGAACTGAAATAAACAATAATATGCATAAGCACAAATATATCACAAGGTTCGATCACATGCATCATATTAAAATCTCAAAAAAAATATGAACATGCATCAGCCAACATCTCAAAACAGTTTAAATAAGCCACATGGGGTGGGTCATTATTTAAAAACATTCAAGCAGGTTACAAACAAGAACAATTACAAACCTTTAATATCCAGATTAATAGTTGGCTCCCACTTGACCAATATAAAATTGACAGGGACTTCGAGGAAGTATATGCATATCAATTTTATACCTAAGTAATAACCATGATTAAATCTGGATTATTATTATTTAGTATTGAGCGAGCCTCGTGGGGAGGGTCATAAATCGCCACTAATAATAACCAACAATCATCCATTTGGAATTCATTCATGTGAAAGCTATCTTTTGACCGTCCCGTGGGGGGAATTTCTCCAAAAGAATTCACAAATAAATAAATCATGGATGTCAAAATTAATTCAATTTTATTATCCGGAATAAAATTGTCAATTAATTATTTAAACATACTTAGTAATTTTTGAAGGTGAGATTTTTCATTGGGCAACTCTCATGCAAACACATTTAAACAAATTAAATAAAGCATAAGATAAAGACAATAATAAATCAAGCAAAAGCAGAAAAATAAACACATTGGGCACAAATTATCCAATTGTCATGGTTTGATTTTTCTTGACTTGATCTTGAAGAAACATCGTCTTGAATTTCTCCCACTCGATCGTCTCGAAAAAAATACTAAAATCTCGAACGCCACTTGAAGTAGCTTTCGGGAGGATGCCAAGATCCAAGCCCCTGGCCAAGTTCACTTCTCAGCGACCGAAACGCAGCTCGGCGTCGTCGCCGCCAGCGCCTCGGCGAGGTCCGGCGCGCCGTCTTTCGTGCTGAGAGCGTCGCATCGTCGCGCTTTGCGTGCCTCCTTTTGGCACGACGCGACGACGCGCCACGCACGCTTGGGATTCTGGATTTTATCCTATAATTCTTCGTCTCGTCCTCGTTTTCGATCCGGTTACAATTTATTTACAAAAAATATATAAACCTAGATCTAGACTAGTTTATTACATTGATCAAATCAAACAAATCCCAATCTACTCGTGGATTTTCTCGAGGCAAAAGCGAATCCGAGCGAATCGAATTAAAAAATCACAATTTATATGCATGCATAAATTAACACATTAAATTCCATGACAATTGGATACGCAAAAGCAGATCTAGCAATTCTACTATCAATTTCAAATTTAATGTCCCATGAATTAAATTACAATTTAAAAATTTAGAGCGAAAATCGTGGCTTCGATACCGTTGTTGGGGAATGATTTTGCAGTCTATTCGGGGTGAATATTTAAATACAAATTTAATTCTTATAATTATTACTAGCATGAATTAATCCTATATTAATTCAAATAATAATCAACAACATATCATCATGCATATAATTAATTCACGTAAATCTATGCATGCGGAATTCTCTGAGTTTACGAGCGTACCTCTTGGGATGGCAATGGCTTGGTTGATTAGACTCACCAAAAAGAACTTCCCAAGTATTCCTTAATCCTTGCTTTCGACAATCCGGTGGAAGGATACTCGCGAACAATTAACAAAAAAAAAAAAAAAAAACTTTTGTTGCACCACTTTTCGTGGATTTCTTAAATTTTTTCAAAGACATGGAATTGTATTTGGGAATGAAAGAATCATCTATTATTTATATAGCATAGGTGGTCGAAAATTGTGGCCAAAAAATAATGTGGGAAAATCTTTTCTTGATCTCCAAGAAATCTTGAATATATCTCCTATATTCTTTTTCCCATAATTATAATATTCCTCAAAATCTCACCTACTCTATTTTATGGATAATTTCGAAAATAATAGGGACCAAGAATCCAAGATTTGGATCTTCTTGAATTTATGAGATATTCTTGTATTTCAAGAAATACATATCTTCCATAATATCTTTTCAAGAAAATCAAGAAAATCTTTCTTGCCCTTTATTCTTCAAAATTTTCGAAACAAACTATATGAATAACCAAGTGGGAGATTTCTTGAATTTAATGAGATAATCTTGTATTCCAAGAATACATATCTTCATTCCATAACAAAATTCAAAGAAAATCTTTCTCCCCTTTTATCCATAAATTTTGAAAAAATAGGAAAAATTGAGCAACAATATTTATTTTATTTTAAACACCTTTTTCAGTTATTGGACTATATATTGGGCTACTCAGGGGGCCTTTAGGAGAATTAAGATTGGACCTTCCAATGGATCTTGAATTATCAATATTGAGCCACAATATTATTCAAGCCCATAAATATTAATTAATTCCACTACATAATTAATATTGCACTATCCATCTTAACCCATATTACAGTCAATATGGCTCCAGGTTATTATTTTCCGTGTTTAAGATTATCTAGCCCATTAATTAATTCAAGCCACTGAAATAGCTTTCCATTAATCAATATCTTTTGTCCTTGGTCAAGGAACGGTTCAACATTATTATCCATACCGGAAACTAATTCCACTTGCAAGATTTGGTATGATAAACCTTATGAACCTCCCAAGGGGGCAAATCGAACAAGCGTACTTGCACACGATTCTTCGTATTAAATCTTAGCAATCATATGTGACCAATAATATTGCCCAAGATAAAAAGTATTGAATCTCGTTGATTCTCTACCCATGATAAGTCAAAGTAATAGTTACCAACCACACGTGATCCTATTTAAGGAACGACGATTAAGAAATAACGAACCACTGAGGTCTAATTCTTCCTTGTTCAGTTCTGAAGAATTTATCCTCCTGTAGGTCCTATTCAGTGCATCAGTCATGCACTAGTGTAATCTCTTGGTCAAGACAAGCCAATCTGAGTCTTACACTTCAACCTTTCACGATGGGTTGTTCATTTCCATCTAGGTCGTGAATGGCGTACTTTTAGTTACAAGAGACTGTTAATTTAATCTTCTGTGATCTGGAATCACTAAATTAACTACAATGTAACACGTACGAATTATTGAACAGTTATGCAGTAAATCTATGTAACATTCAATGATATTTAAAGCATCAGTGATAAACAATTTATTTCAGCAAATAAGTCCGAAATTCAGTTTTGATTATACAAAGTAAAAAGCATACTTTCCAGTATAATCCCAACATCAAGAGCTTCTACTTCCTCTTATAGAGAAGACACATATTGTAAAAATTATAATAACGAAAGAATAATTATTAATGAAAACAATATCATCCACAAAGATGGAATTGATCCCGAAACAATTTCGAATTGTAATTTTAAAATGTAATTTTATGGATATTACAAACTTTTTAGATTTTTCTAAAGGTTCTTCTACTAGAGCTCATACTAATGCTGAGATTAATAATCCTAAATGAGATAATTTTAGAATTTGGTATTTTAAATCATTTTCAAAAGATGATTTAAATTACTTTGTTGATAGTTTTTATAAATTCTGTGAACAACATAATGAAATTACTTATTATGTTCCTTGGTTTATTAAAAGTTTTTATATAAATAATGTATCAGTTATTGAATGTGATTATAAGATCGTTACTGGAGGAACACAAAAATCTGTTTACCCTCCACATGTTCCGTTTCAAATTGAAAAGAATGGTAGGATTTTTAATTTCCTTCCATTTTCTAAGATTATTGAAAATGATGTTTTACAAATTACTGTGAAACATATTAATCAAATGATTGAACAAAATAATTTTTGTAATCTTTATCTGTCTATTTTAGGTAAAGAAATTATCTCTTTACATGAAAAAATAGATAGAATTTTATCTCAAACTAAAATTCAGACAAAGTCTGATTTACCTAAAGAAAATAGTAATAAAAATTTAGTTATTAAAACTGCTTCTTCAATACAATCTCCTTTAGAGTTGAAAGACTTTAAAATTGAACCGTCTTTGTCTGATTTTGAAAAAATTATTAGTGAAAAATTCAAAAATCTGAATATTTCTACTTTAGATGATGACTTTGAAGAAAGTCCCAATACTAGCTCTATTGATTTTGGTAATACTAATATTACTAATAGTATTAATAAAATTAAATTGGCTTGATAAGCCAAATTTGTCTAAATATTATTATAAAAGACCCACTCCTATGGATGTTCTTCATAAAGAACATGAAAACTTCTTTGAACTTCTTATTCAGGAAAAAACATCTATGAATGGAATATTGATGGTGGTAGTGACAAACATATTTTTACACAATGCCATCGTATGCTTATATATAGTTCTGCTTGTATAATAAGTGGTAATAATGATTTACAAATTGCACAGGCTATTACTTTTGGTTTTACTGGTCAACTTAAAGGTTGGTGGGATAATTATTTAAACCCTTTAAACAAACAGGAAATATTTTCTTCCGTAAAAATTGAAAATGGTGAAAATAGACCTAATGTTGTTTACTCTCTTGTTCTTACTATTCTTGAACATTTTACTGGTAGATTTACTAATAAATCAGAAAATACCAAAACTCTTCTTTTAAATATGAAGTGTAAAACCTTAACTGATTTCAGATGGTACAAAGATACTTTTTTGTCTCGTATTTATGATATCCCTGAATGTAATCAGGATATTTGGGAGAACAAGTTTATTGACGGTCTTCCTTATTTGTTTGCTGAAAGGATTAAAAAAGTCCTTAGAAAAGACTCTGACCATATTGCTTATGAGTCTTATACTTTTGGTCAAATCATTAGTACTTGTGTTCAGGAAGGATTAAATCTTTGTAATGAACTTAAATTAAGAAATCAAATTAAAAAAGATAATCTTTTGGAAAGAAAACAATTAGGTCAATTCTGTGACCAATTTGGATTAGATAATCCTAATTCTAAAAATAGTAATCCTAATTCTAAAAATAGTTTTCCTAATACTAATAAAAGAGATTTTAAACATAAATCTACTTATAGGAAAAGAAAACGTTATTCTGATAATAAGCAGAAAAAAGATAAGGATAAAGATCATAATTAAAAACATGATAAAAATAAAAGAAAATATTTTAAAAATAAAAATTATAATAAAATTATTTGTAAAAAGTGTAATAGGCCTAGTCATTATGCTAATCAGTGCTATGCTAAAGACAAGATTAAAAATCTTGATATTAATGACGAGTTAAAAGAAACTCTTTTTAAAATTGTTATGAATTCTAATATTGATTCTGAATCAGAAAAGTTTTATAATGACTGCTCTTCTATTGAGTCTACTTCTGATGATGATGTTTCTGATAAGTCTGATAAGACTAAATGCAATGATTGTACACTTGGAAAGCCTTGTCTTAATTGTATCAGTAATACTGATAATAATATTGATAATGAGTATTATAAGCTTATGAGTCAATTTCAAGATATGAATATTAGTGTCTTGACTGATAACAACGTACTAGAATTTCTTAAACAAATTAAAGATTCTAGTTTAAGAGATAAATTATTGAACAGTTGCATGATTCTTCTTATAAAAATGAGGATAATTTTAAAAATAAAACTAGTCTTTCTAATAAGATTGATAGTAATAATTATAATATGGGTGAATTGGAAAAACTTCTTTTAATTTTTAAGAATATTAATAATAATCCTGTTACTATAAATGATTTAGTTCATGAGATTAATAATCTTAAGTCTAATGTTAAGATTCTTCAGAATCAAAATTCTGACCTTTCTATTCGTCTCTCTCTTATTGAGAAAGGAAAAGGGAAAATTGATGATATTGGAACTAGCTCTAATGTTATTTCTCAATTTTTTGATTCAAGTGATAATGTTAATATTAATAAAAATTATTTATCTACTATTAACATGATTATTTTTAAAAAATGGTATACTAAGATTTCTCTTCTTATAAATAATTCTTATAAAGAAGACTTTATTAACAGAAAAACTTCTTTAATATTTCTTATTCAGAAAAAAGTATCTATGAATGGAATATTGATGGTGGTAGTGACAAACATATTTTTACACAATGCCATCGTATGTTTATGTATAGTTCTGCTTGTAAAATAAGTGGTAATAATGATTTACAAACCGCGCATAAAGCTATTCTTTGTTGGTTTTTCTTGGGTAAATTTTAAAGGTTGGTGGGATAATTATTTAAACCCTTTGAACAAACAGGAAATATTTTCTTCCGTAAAAAAATAAAATGGTGAAAATAGACCTAATGTTGTTTACTCTCTTGTTCTTACTATTCTTGAACATTTTACTGGTAGATTTACTAATAAATCAGAAAATACCAAAACTCTTCTTTTAAATATGAAGTGTAAAACCCTAACTGATTTCAGATGGTACAAAGATACTTTTCTATCTCGTATTTATGATATCCCTGAATGTAATCAGGATATTTGGAAGAACAAGTTTATTGACGGTCTTCCTTATTTGTTTGCTTTTAAAAAAGTCCTTAGAAAAGACTCTGACCATATTGCTTATGAGTCTTATACGTTTGGTCAAATCATTAGTACTTGTGTTCAGGAAGGATTAAATCTTTGTAATGAACTTAAATTAAGAAATCAAATTAAAAAAGATAATCTTTTGGAAAGAAAACAATTAGGTCAATTCTGTGACCAATTTGGATTAGATAATCCTAATTCTAAAAATAGTAATCCTAATTCTAAAAATAGTTTTCCTAATACTAACAAAAGAGATTTTAAACATAAATCTACTTATAGGAAAAGAAAACGTTATTCTGATAATAAGCAGAAAAGAGATAAGGATAAAGATCATAATTATAAACATGGTAAAAATAAAAGAAAATATTTTAAAAATAAAAATTATAATACAATTATTTGTAAAAAGTGTAATGGGCCTGATCATTATGCTAATCAGTGCTATGCTAAAGACAAGATTAAAAATCATGATATTAATGATGAGCTAAAAGAAACTCTTTTTAAAATTGTTATGAATTCTAATATTGATTCTGAATCAGAAAAGTCTTATAATAACTGCTCTTCTATTGAGTCTACTTCTGATGATGATGTTTCTGATAAGTCTGATAAGACTAAATGCAATGATTGTACACTTGGAAAGCTTGTCTTAATTGTATCAGTAATACTGATAATAATATTCATAATGAGTACTATAAGCTTATGAGTCAATTTCAAGATATGAATATTAGTGTTGACTGATAACAACGTACTAGAATTTCTTAAACATATTAAAGATTCTAGTTTAAGAGATAAAATTGTTGAACAGTTGCATGATTCTTCTTATAAAAATGAGGATAATTTTAAAAATAAAACTAGTCTTTCTAATAAGATTGATAGTAATCATTATAATATGGGTGAATTAGAAAAACTTCTTCGCCTTAAGAATATTAATAATAATCCTGTTACTATAAATGATTTAGTTCATGAGATTAATAATCTTAAGTCTAATTTTAAGATTTTTCAAAATCAAAATTCTGACCTTTCTATTTGTCTCTCTTATTGAGAAAGGAAAAGGGAAAATTGATGATATTGGAACTAGCTCTAATGCTATTTCTCAATTTTTTGATTCAAGTTATAATGTTAATACTAATAAAAATCATTTATCTACTATTAACATGATTATTTCTCAAAAATAGTATACTAAGATTTCTCTTCTTATAAATAATTCTTATAAAGAAGACTTTATTGCTATGATTGATAGTGGTGCTGACTTAAGTGTCATCCAGATGGGAAGAATTCCCACTAAGTATTTTGAAAAACTACACATTCTCTTTCTCATGTTGGAGGAGGATCTCTTAAGATTAATTATAAGCTTAAAAATGCTTATGTTTGCGTTGATGATTGTTGTATTGCCAATGACTTTCTTATTGCTGAAGATATTACTAGCCAAATGATTATTGGTCTTCCTTTTCTTTTTAAGATTTATCCTCTTACATTTATTAATGAAAGAGGAATTACAGGGACTTATAATGGTAAGCCCATTACTTCCAGGTTTATAACTAAACCTATCCATAAGGTTCTTAATTTGATTCAAGACCAAATTGACTATAAACATTGTCAGATTAATTTCCTTAAAGAAGAATTAAATTCTTTAACTATTGAAGATAGATTAAAAAATTCTAAGCTTCAAGATAAGATAAAACTTTTGTATAATAAGTTTTCTCTGGATATTTGCAATGAATTTCCTAATGCTTTTTGGGATAGAAAGAAACATATTGTTTCACTTCCTTATGAGGAAGATTTTAAAGACAATAAAATTCCTACTAAGTCTAGACCTTGTCAGATGAATTTTGGGTATCTAGAGTTATGTAAGAAGGGAATATCTTCTCTATTACAGAAGAAACTTATTACTCCTTCCAAGTCCCCATGGTCTTGTACTGTCTTTTATGTTAATAAACATTCTGAACAGGAGCGCGGAGTTCCTAGATTGGTTATTAACTATAAACCTCTCAATAAAGTTTTAAAATGGATTAGGCACCCTATTCCTAATAAAAAGGATCTTCTAGACAGATTAGTCAATGCTCTTATTTTTTCAAAATTTGATTTCAAATCAGGATTCTGGCAAATACAAATCGATAAAGCAGACATAAATAAAACTGCTTTTAATGTTCCTTTCGATCATTACGAATGGACTGTTATGCCTTTGGCTTAAAAAAATGCTCCTTCAGAATTTCAACAAATTATGAATGACATTTTTTATCCTTATAGTGATTTTATCATTGTTTATATTGATGATATTCTTGTGTTTTCTAAAGATTTAGAAATACATTTTAAACATCTTGATATGTATAAAAATTTAATAATTAAAAATGATTTGGTTATCTCAAAACTTAAAATGGTTTTATTCCAAACCAAAGTAAAATTCTTACGTCATACAATTGAAAAAGGAAATATTATTCCTAGTCAAAGAAGCATTGAGTTCGGTAATAAATTTCCTGATATAATTACTGATAAAAGTCAGTTACAAAGATTTTTGGGAAGTCTTAATTATGTATCTTCTTATATTAAAAATCTTGCTGAAGATTCTGCTATCTTATATGATAGACTTAAAATGAATCTTTCTCCTTGGAATAATAATCATACTATGGCCGTTATTAATATTAAAGAAAAGGTTAAAAACATTCCTTGTCTTATGCTTGCTAATCCCTTATGGGAAAAAATTGTTGAGACTGATGCTTCAAATTTGGGGTATGGTGGTATCTTAAAACAGATTAACCCTGATAATAAAATCGAATACATTATTAGATTTTATTCTGGTAAATGGAATAATGCTCAAAAAAATTATTCTACTACTGCTAAAGAAATTCTTGCTATTGTAAAATGTGTCCTTAAATTTCAGGATGACTTATACAACCAGAAATTTACTATTAAAACTGATTGCAGGCTGCTACTTTTATGCTCTTCAAAGATTTTGAACATAATGTTTCTAAACAAATGTTTGCCCGATGGCAATCTCATCTTGCTTATTTTATTTTGATATTGTCTATAAGCAGGTGAAAGATAATCATCTTTCAGATTTTTTAACTCGTGAATTTATTTATTCATGACAGAAATGAGTCACTCTGGAAGAAGTCCATATTCCTCTTATAGAGGAAGAGGAGGTAGAGGTCATCCTCCTATTATACAGCATGGGAAGAAATCCCATTTCAACCAGAACATTTCTGGTAGTGGCTCTTCTTCAAAAGAAGAAAATGTTCAAAAGGAATTTCAAGAATTCCTTAGACAACGTAGTAAAAACATGCCAGTAGAGGATAATTCCTCAAAACCAGATGATAAAGAATCATATTCTTCAGTTGCTCAGAAAGAATATAAATTCTTTGATTCTCCTAAGAGAGAATTAATTCTTGTTGTCGAGAATGACGATGAAAAATTCAAAGAGTCCCCATGGATTCTTATGAATAAGTATCTTCCAGCTAATAGTTGGAACGTTGAAACTTATAAGACTAGAGGGTTCTATGAGAATATTCTCATCAGTCTTGGAAGTGTTGATATTCAGCATTTTCCCCCTAAGAGTAAAGTTATAAACTACTCTAAATTCATAATTAAAATGATTATCTCCATCCAAGAATGGGGTATTTCTCCTTTTGCTGAGAGAAGCATGACTAATGAGGTCACTAAAACGGTTTACCAATACAATTATTGGGATTATTTACAAAGTTTTTATAAAACTTTATTATATCAGAATACTAAGCATTCTCACACTTGGTTGATAAAAATATGTGATAATATTCACATGAATCAAATTCCGAACTGGCTTATTTTTTTGTGGGAAAATTTTGGTGCAATGGCAGAAATTTTGTCAAAAAAAATTAAATCTCTATTGGAAGAAACCTCGGTTCAATTGATGAAATATTTAAACATCATAAATATGTTGCATCACATTCCCAGTATAAAGGAATTAATATAGCCAATAATCAATGTTCCACATATGTGTTTAATGCATGGAACTTTCGTACGAAAGTTTCCTACCCCGCGTATGAATTTACATACATTGATTCTATTTTATGGATCTTGATTTAATTGTTAATTATGAATTGTACGTACAATATAATTTCATCCATATTGGTTTATCTTTTACCTTATAATGATTCACACAATTTACATTGCAAATTAGAAATGTTGTTAAATACTATGATTTATGCAAATGAATTTGAAATTATACAAAATGACAAATATTAAAAAATTATATTAACTAAATGCATATTTATTTAAAATTCCGTGTAACACACAAATTTTACACTAGCTAGTAATCATGAATGTTCCACACTTATATGTGTTTAATGCATGGAACTTTCGTATGATAGTTTCCTACCGTATAAGCTTCAATGTATTTACATCTATATAGGTACATATATATACACGTCAGGAATCATTTAGATTTTCTTCTTTCTAATATATATATTTAGGGAGAGGTCTTGTATGCACCCGGGTGCATTGTGCAATCACAGTGTATTTTTAATGCGTGCAATTTATTATGTTGAAAAGTGCGACTTATTTACATAAAAAAGTGCAACTGTTAATATGGGAACATAGTTGCATGCTTCTGTTTGAAATAGTTGCTCGTTTTTGTTTTGTATAATTGCACGCTTCTAAAATGCATTATGAGTGCACGGTGTACCCGGGTGCACATGAGACCCACTCATATTAAGGAGTTGTCACCTTAATAAAAGTTAATATATAGTCATAATTAATATCCATTGGTATTTCAATTTTAATTATTCTATCATTAATTATTTTTAATGTTATGTTTCATTACATACAATTTCAAAATAATTATGTTGTGTTGCATGAACATATACATATAGGTCTAATAAAGATTGAGATGAAAGATCGATCATTGCAAAAGTGGATATACCAAATTTACTCATTTATTGTTTTCGATTTTTTTTTTAACTCATATTCCAGATATTCCTCCCAATTCCAATTATCTAAATATGTTTAAGGGTTGACTTTCTTCTAGAGAAAAGAAAATGTAAATAACGGTCGTGATGTTATTCAAAGTCCAGATGATATTTCGTGTTTGGTGAAGTCACGAAATGCTTTGGTCAAATGACCAAGTCTTATAATGTGTTTAATCTAAATAATATACATGATTTTTGTAATATGCAGCAGCGGATCACATTTTTGTCAATTGTAATATTGCGGTTTATAACCTACGACCACCACCATTCAAATATTCCCTATGGATGAAGACACAATTTAGTTTATATTTATATATATACCAGACAATAACGTTTTAGATTAAAAAAAGCCTAATCAATCAACATATATTATTATATTAATGACCGAAACACTCTTTCTTCTAGTCACAACGAATAAAGCAATATTCTAAAAATAATATAAAGACGTCAAGTGTGAATAATTCAAGTGGTTAGAGTTTCACTACCTAAGACCCCAGGGTCTTAGATCTTGGGCCAAGTATATTTTTTAATCATGTATGAAGATGAAAAGATACATAATGTATGAAGATGAAAAGATAAAACTAATCGTCTAATATTTTTCTAGGATTCTCAAGCCGATATTTAAAAGACAAAGATTTGAATATTTGATCGAACACCAGCTCCAAAACCGCCCTTTAATTTCTTCTATCACTGTCGCCTCATCGAAAGTTTTATCTTCAAAGAATAGCTCATTTCTCCCTTTCCAAATCATTCAAACCACAAAAATCCACAGTCCAGTATCAATCTTACTTCCTTTATTCCTAAATACCATACCTGGCGTAGCCATGAAGTGATCTTGGATTTTGTTCGGTAATGCCACCGAGATATATAACCAGTTGAAGCAAGATTTCAAGACAACCATGCATTTAGAGCAGAAAAAAAAGAGGTGTGCAACTGTTTTGGCATTTTTCTTACAAAGTGGGCAGTCCGTCGCTGAGTTTTGTGGCAGAATGCGCCTTTTCTGAAGATTCATTGTTGTTGGTAATCTGTTCCACGACAGCCTACAAGCCATTACCGATGCTTTAATTGGAGTGATTTTACTCCAAACCTTCTTGAATAGGATTGACACGCCTTGGCCCGTACTGTTCTCACCAGCATCCGCTCTGAGAAGGCAATACGCCTTCTTCGTTGCAAAGTTGCCGCCCTGGTTTTGCTTTCATCTCCATTCATCTTTGGTATGCTCTTGTAATGAGTACCTATTTATGAAATCCACAAGATTATTTAATTCATATTTTTCTCTATCGAATAGCTCAAGTTTCCAACTCCACCTCCAAGCCTATACCCCATTAGCCCACTCTCCCATATCCCTCACCGACACCTCTCGTTCTAAGCACAAACTAAAAAGTCTAGCAAATGTCATTTTCAACTCGCTATTCCCGGCTCGCACACTATTCCAAAAGTCAATGCCCTCCCCCCTATCTCCTATGTTACTCTCTAAATGTGCCCAAAACCATCTCCCCCCCCACACCCGAAATATTTTCTATTACATTCTTCCACAAACTAGACCACCTACTTTCTCTATCCATAGTGATAGAATCCTACTCTCTAACCTCCAACTTCCCGTAAAAAGATTTTGACACCCTCAACCACAAACTACTCCCATCCATTAAATACCACCACACCCATCTATACATATATAAAAAGAGAATAGTCTCCAAAAAACTCTGTTCCCGCCCATTCATTTTATTGTTCTCCCCACTCTTTTCTCTCTCTCCACTTTCACAATTGACTACAAGTCCAAATTTAATATGTTAAATAATTGCAACATATAATAGAGGAAATGATAAAGTATTTTTTAAAGATAAAGTCAGTCATATTCTTGGGATCAAGATCACTCGAGATCGAAAGAAAAGAATGATTGGCTTATCGCAAGCTTCATACATAGACACTGTTTTGAAGCGTTTCAGCATGCAAGATTCCAATAAGGGTTTTGTACCTTTCAGGCACGGAATCCATCTATCAAAAGACATGTGTCCCAAGACACAAAGGGATATAGATGACATGAGAGGCATTCCTTATGTGTCGGCAGTAGGAAGCCTCATGTATGCAATGTTGTGTACGAGACCGAATATCTGCTACGCCGTAGGCATGGTAGCGAGATATCAGAGTAACCCCCGAAATCAACATTGGACTGCTGTTAAGAACATTCTAAAGTATCTGAAAAGAACTCGAATGCTGGTTTATCAGTCAGACAGTTTATTTCCAGTGGGATACACGGACTCAGATTTCCAATCAGACCTAGATTTCAAAAAATCTACCTCGAGTAGTGCGTTTTGTCTGGGGGGAGGAGCTGTAACATGGAGAAGCGTTAAGCAGAAATGCACCGTCGATTCTATCATGGAAGCCGAATATGTAGTTGCTTGTGAAGTAGCAAAAGAAGTGGTGTAGCTCAAGAACTTCCTAGTGGACTTGGAAGTTGTTCCGAATTTGCCCAACACCATCACGGTTTTCTGTGATTGCAAATTCAAGGGAACCGAGAGCCGACAAGGCCAGCATACACATTGAAAGGAAATACCATCTTATACGAGAAATCGTTAAGAGAGAAGATATAGAAGTGGCAAAGATTGCGTCGGAAGACAACCTAGCCGATCCATTCATAAAGGGTCTGCCTCAGTTAATATTCGAGAGAATGTGGAAGGAATGGGTGTCAAGAGCGTTGTCAATCTGCTTTGAGTATAAGTGGGAGAAATGTTATTAGGTTAATGTAGGTGACATTAGATGTCACCGTATAATACATTCGATATGTTGTGGTATACTAAATAGCAGACTTTGAGTATAAGTGGGAGATTGTTGGGGTTATACGTGAAAGTATGCTTTTACTTTGTATAACCTATGTATTAAACACTTATTTACTTAAATAAATTATTTGTCACTATTGCTTTAAATATGATTGAATGTTATATATATTTATTGCAAACCGTTCATATAATAGCACGCGTTACATTGTAGTTAACGTGGTGATACCAGATCACAGAAGATCACGTTAACAGTCCCTTGTAAACGAATGCGCGTTTCACAACTTAGATAGATCCGAACAATTTATTGGTAGAAGTTGATGTGTAAGACTCAGATTGACTTGTCTTGACCAAGAGATTACACTAGTGCATTCGATGCGCTGAAGCGGACATGCAGAGAGGATAAACTCATTCGCACTGACTTAAGGGATGAAGAGTTAGACCTTAGTGGTTGTTGATTTCTTAATCTCTGTCACTTAATAAGGACTGTGTATGATTAGTAGTTATTGCTGTGACTTATAAATGGGAAGTGTATCATTGCGACTTCGATACCCTATATCTTGGGCAATAATATTAATTGCACGACAGTTGCTAAATTAATACAGAGAATCGTGTGCTTGAAATGTCTTGCGTGATTGGTCCCCTTGGTGGGCTCGGAACCTTTATCATACTAAATCTTTCAAGTGAAATTAATTTTCCGGTATGGATAATAAAGCTGAGCTATCCTTACTCCAAGGATAAAGAGATTAATTAATATAAAGCTTTTCAGTGGCTTAATTAATTAATAGACTAAATAATCTTAAACACGGGGGAGCCATATTACCGTAATATGGGTTAAGTTGGATAGTGCAATATTAATTATATAGTGGTATTAATTAATATTAATGGGATGAATTATATTGGGGTTCAATATTGGAATTCAGTAGCCCATTGGAAGGTCCATCTTAATTCTCCTAAAGGTCCCTCAAGTAGCCCAAATTAAAGTCCATTAAATAAAATGTTCTTAAAATAAAATAAAATATTGTTGCATTATATTTTCCTTAATTTTTCGAAAATATTAGAGAAAAAAAGGGAGAAGGATTTTCTTGAAAAGATCTTTACGGAAAGGAGATAAGTATTCTTGGAATACAAGATTATCCCATAAATTTAAGAAATCTCTCACCTTGTTTCTTTAATTGTAATTTTAGAAAATATGTAGAGAAATAAAAGGGGAGAAAAATTTTCTTGATTCTTGGAAATATTTTATGGAAGATATGTATTTTAGGATACAAGAATATCTCATAAATTCAAGAAAGACTCTAATCTTGAAAATCCCGTATTATTTTCGAAAATATGAGCTAAATAAGGGTGTGAGATTTTTGTGGAAAAATACACATGGAAAGAAGAATATATGAGATATATTCAAGATTTCCTGAAGATCAAGAAAAGATCTTTCCTAACCCTATTTTGCTTCAAATTTTCGTCCACCCCCTTCTATATAAATAAGGGGATGAATTTTTTCATCCCCTACAGTTCCATGTGTTAGAAATATTAGAAATCCACAAAGGTGGTGCAACAATTATTTATTTTTCCTTTGTTTTATAAATTGTTCATTGGAGAACCTTCCACCGGGGTTATTGAACGAGGACTTGGGAATACTTGAGAAGGACTTTTGGTGGGTATCCAGATACTTGATCCTGTCTGTCTCAGACCGTCTCTCCAACGGGTACGTTTACGTAAACTCCTAGAATTTCGCATGCTAGGATCTTTTACGTGAAATTTTATTTGCATGTCATTGTTGGATTAATTATTATTTGAATTCACTTAGGTTCATTCATGCAAGTAATAATTGTTAATTTAAATTTGTGTTTATGAGGTCATCCCGATAGATCCTGGCATATGTTATCCCAACATCACCATCTTCATTCTCATTCACATCCTCATCTTCATCATGATCGTTATTCTCTCCTCCGCTGTCAATCTCTATCAAATCTGGATTTGCAGCTGTTAAGTCTACGAAAAGATTGAAATCTCATATATGCACTTCAGTTTGAGCATCAACTTGTTCCGTTTGGAACGAAGTGTCATCAACCGCGGCAGTTGAATCCGGTTTAGGAACTTGCACCAGTGATCTCACCTTTACTTTGCAAACAGCCATCCATTCATTATTTGCTCTCGAATCTAGATACGTGCAGTAGTATACTTGGGATACCTGAGCTGTAAACACAAACGGATCATACCCCGGATATTTTCTTCTTCTATGAACATCGACCAGTTTGTATTCGGGATGAATCCTTGTTCCTAAAGTAGATGGATCATACAAATCACACTTGAACAACACAATAGTATTCTCAGGAAACCCCTCATATCCAACTTCAACGACTTCTTGTAGGTGTCCGAAGTAGTCATGGCTTTCTCCATTGAACATTGCACTGTTAATGCAAACTCCACTTTTTGCAGTAGATATGGTCGATGCATACTCCACCGTAAGGAATTTATAACTATTTACATAGTATCCTTGGTACGTGTTGACACGACGTAATGGTCCTCTACTGAGATCCCGCATAAATGGGTTCTCAATGTGTTGATTATAACCCTATGACGGTTTTAGGTTAAATATATAATTGTAAAAATATAATATGAATTCACTAATAAACGGTGGTTAGATAACACTCACATAGTTTTGGAACCACTGTGGAAAATCACGAGTAATATATCCACCTACTTGTGCATCTGAGATGTTTGGATGTATACGGTGTAGCTCTTCAGTATAGATCCTTATTGAAAGCAATCGTATATTATATAATAAATATGATATAATTAAAAGTGTAAATGATAAGCATATGAAATACTTACTGAATGTACGGTTGGACTTCATCACAATTGAATAACACATACTTATGTGCAGCTTCAATCTCTTGTCGATTTAACCAGGGTCGTTCAATACTTTTTCCCAAACATCGACCTGGAAACTTAAACACGGACAGGGGCGGATACATGTAGAGGGAAGGCATGGCAAATGTCATGCCTCAATTTTTTATTTTTTTTAATAATGTATTACACATATATTTTTTTTTTAAATTTTAAAACATTCAATTTTCACCAACTCTCATGGAAACTTTTTCATATTATAAAATTGATAACATATCACTTATAAATTGATGCTTCTATTCTTATAAATTAATACCTATATATAACATTTAATGATATGATCTCAGTTTACAAGTGAAATAGTATCAATTGATAAGTGTTGTGGTATTAGTTTATAAATGTAGTGGTATAAATTTCATACTATGAATAAATTTCACCGGAAACCTACTCTTTATTTTCATTTCAATTATTCAGGCTCCTATTAGTATAATTAACATAAGTTTTTTCTTTTATATTTATGCCTTGGCTGGAATAAATTTCTGCATCCGCCCCTGAACACGGACAAGTTACCCTCAATATCATCAACAACATTGTCTGTACCTCTACAATCGTAATTACGAGGCTCGTTTCTCAACCTTGTTCTAACATGATCCTCGAAATAGTAAGAACAAAAAGTTGTAACCTCCTCACACAAGTAGGCATTAACAATTGATGCTTCAACTTTTACCTTTTTTCCCCTAAGTCCTTCATATCAAACTGTTTTGACAGCCATACCCTTACATCTAACAAAACCTTTACATTGTTTTCGATGACCAGAATATCGTCTACGTATAGTACCAGGAATACCAAGGTAGTTCCGTCACACTTCTTATGAACACAACTCTCGAAATCGTTTTGATCAAACCCATAAGATTTGATTACATGATCAAAACATTGGTTCCAAGCCCGAGATGCTTGCTTCAGTCCATAAATGGACTTCCTTAGCTTGCACACAAGGTGTCCTTGGCGTTTTTCGAAAAAACCTTCGGGTTGTTGCATATAGATTTTCTCGTCAGGAATCCCGTTACGGAAAGCTGTCTTGACATCCATTTGCCAGATCTCAAAATCTAGATGGCAACTATTGCCAAGAGAATACGGATGGACTTAAGCACGGCTATAGGCGAAAAGGTTTCTTCATAATCGATGCCCTCTTTCTGAGTGTATCCCTTTGCCACAAGCCTAGCTTAAAGGTTTCCACCTTCCCGTCCAGTCCTCTATTTTCTTGACGACCCACTTGCATCCAATGGGTTTTACCCCACTGGGTGGTTCAACTAGCTCCCACACTTGATTATGATCCATTGAGCCTATCTCGGCTTCCATCGCAGTTTGCCAGGATTCTAAATCCTTATCTAGGACCACCTCATTGTAGGACCAGAGGTTTGATTCACTATTCACGGGGATCAAATCCGAAGATTCTCCTATCCCCATGAATCTCTCAGGTTGTCGGACAATCCTCCCAGTAAAAGTTTATTGGATGAAAATGGTTTATATCCCCAGTAGAAATTATGGGTCGCCAGTGACTACAATTGATAGCATCCACATAAGTGTCAACAAACCCATTGAATTTTATATTTTTGCTTATTTTCTCATTAATCAACAATATATTATCGTTAACTTATAAGTACAATACCGAAATAACAATTGAATTTTATTTTTATTTTTTAAAAGGTATACAATTACAACTATTACAACAAGATATTATTCACCAAAGAGTACTGTATTAATGAATTCAAAGTAAATGATAATGAAACGAAATTAAAGTAACGATAAAGCATTTAAATTGTGTCATTCAAATTTCCTGAGGAATATCTCCGTCCGGACCATTCAATTTGATCAGTATTTCTGCAGTGGTGGAATGCTCTGTTGGTGCCTGAAGAAATTGTGTGGATCAACTTTGGTTTTGACCCAAACAAGGCGATCAAAATTATTCTTGAAATATCTGACACCCCAAACGCTTGCTTGTGCAACACTAGTCTTTCCCACGTCGTTATTGACTCCAATGTCAAGATCTCTGTAGTTCTGGTATGCACCTCTCGGGTTCTTTGACACGTATGGAGTCATGTAACGGGAGGCCCTGTTAAGCCATTTTACGAATCTATCTGTATTTTGAGCATCGTTTGCTTGCCAGTAGACTGTATGAAAGACATGATACAAGTTACCAGCCCTATGAGGATAAGCAATGGCCGATTCTGGTATTTCAGCCATTATTCCACCGTATGGAACGAAAGAAAATGTAGATAGTCTGGCTTCTGGTTCATAGTATAGTCTGGTCATGCCTTCAACCCCTCTGAGAGAAATGGGTGTCTCCACGTAATCAGTTACTCTTTTCAAGTATGATTTATTAGGCTGTGTCCTGTTCAATAAAGCCTCGGGTGTGTCTACGGGATGATTGTCCATAAATAGAGCGGATTGGATCCAACTCAATTCAGTACAATCTTCCCTCACCAACCCCAACTCAGGAAAGCTTTGTTGCATCATTGCCAATAATCTATCGGCCCCGCCAAGGAAAACTGCGAAAAAACTAGCATCAAGTGTAATGGACCTTCCATCTCGGGTGGAATTCACTGCCGCATTGATCATGAGGGTTATATCTCGGTCCATTCTAGGCGCGACGTATTGCCAGCGATGAATGAGTCGAGTTAGATTTTGTTCCATCGTTCTATGGACATTGAAAACAGTGACTGTTTCCGGAACATCAACCAGTTGTAGCTTCCATGCAACGATCACACCGAAGCTGGCACCTCCGCCACCTCTAATCGCCCAGAAGAGATTCTCTCCCATTGATTTCCGGTCAAGAATCCTGCCATTAACGTCGACTATTCTTGCATCGATAACATTGTCCGCAGCCATCCCGTATTTTCTCATCAATGTGCCGTAGCCACCTCCGCTGATGTGCCCACCAACACCAACAGTTGCGCAAAGCCCCGCGGGAAACCCTAAAGTCCGGGTTTTCTCCGCGATCCTGTAATACAAAGACCCGAGGGTTGCACCAGCTTCGACCCATGATATCGCTAAGCTTCAACATCAACTCTTATATCGCTAAGCTTGATCAAATCAATGATCACAAATGAGACTTCTGATATAGAAGAAAGTGCCTCGAAGTCATGGCCGCCACTTCGAGTTCTAATTTCCACGCCGTTTTGTTTAGCGCAGAGTATGATAGGCGGGATCTGGGATTCGTGGTCCGGGGTTATAATAACTTGGGGCTTAGGCAAAGAGTCTGACGAAAATCTCAAATTCCAAATGGGGAATTCAAGGATGGAAGAGTAAGATGGGTTGGTAGGGGTGTAAATAAGGTTGGAGTCGTTACCAAATTTTGTAGAAAGGCAATTCAGAAAATCATTGTGATCATTAGCAGAAGCTGCCAATGAGTAGGAAAATATGATAAGTAGGAATGCAAGTGTAGTCTTCATGATTAAATTTAGATATATAGAGAGGATAAAAGATTTGTGTGTTCGTAGAAAGATAGATGTGGTGCTATTTATAAGCCTTTATTTGAGGGGCATTCTATTCCTATGTTAGTAAAATTGATATTAAATGTTTGGTCAAGTAATTCACCGGTTAAATGACTAAGTCTTTTCATGTGACTAAGTCTTTTCATGTGTCATCAACACCATAATTCCACAAATATGACTTTTTTTAAATATTCAAATATTCCATTTAACTTAAATTAAATAAATCAATAAATCATTAAGTTTGTGGATTTCATATATGGGTAAATTGTCGACTTGATCGATCTCATGTGATTGGGTCCAAAACAGTTTTGGTGTCTATCTATGATGCACGGATTCTTCTAAAAAAATCACCGTGCAGTATTGGATAGGCTTAGGATGCAGATGCAGGTGCAGGTGCGATTCACGTTGGATTCCACCGGATACATCACGTGTCAAATCCATGAATAATTTTTTCAAAAAAAAATTAGGATACGTCGGATACGCGTATCCAGTGCGGAAAGGGTGCGTGAGCGATTACTCTTTTAAAAAAAAATCATTTTTTTTTTCAAGACTACAACATTAAATGGTCATGTTGTTATAAGTACTAGATGTGTTATTTCAAATTCAATTGAATATTATTATGTAATATAACTTAAACTGATAATATATCACTTGGTTTTTAATTTAATTCCTAAGTATAACTTATTTATTGAGCTGATGTTATTTGAATTGTTGTTTTCTTACTTAATTTCATTAAATTATGTAAAATGTTTAAATTTTATAAGTGTTCTATATAATAAAATATAAATAAACAGACGTATCCTAGCCGTATCGCACCCTAATTTTTTTTGAAAATTCCTATCCCCGTACCCGTATCTTATCGTCCCCCTCCCGCACCTATGCAACATAGGTTCCTACATTTCATATTGATTTTTTTTTTTTAGCAATTTTATTCACCAAAGAGTACTGTATTAATGAATACAGATGGACTTAAGCATGACTAGAGGCGAAAAGGTTTCTTCATAATCGATGCCCTCTTTCTGAGTGTATCCCTTTGCCACAAGCCTAGCTTTAAAGGTTTTCACCTTCCCGTCCAGTCCTTTTTTTTCTTTAAGACCCACATGCATCCAATGGGTTTTACCCCACTGGGTGGTTCAACTAGCTCCCACACTTGATTATGATTCATTGAGCCTATCTCGGCTTCCATCGCAGTTTGCCAGGATTCTGAATCCTTATCTAGGACCGCCTCATTGTAGGACCAGAGGTTTGATTCACTATCCATGGGGATCAAATCCGAAGATTCTCCTATCCCCATGAATCTCTCAGGTTATCGGGCAATCCTCCCGGTAAAAGTTTATTGGATTAAAATGGTTTATATCCCCAGTGGAAATTATGGGTCGCCAGTGACTACAATTGATAGCATCCACATAAGTGTCAACAAACCCATTGAATTTTATATTTTTGCTTATTTTCTCATTAATCAACAATATATTATCATTAACTTATAAGTACAATACCGAAAGAACAATTGAATTTTATTTTTATTTTTTAAAAGGTATACAATTACAACTATTACAACAAGATATTATTCACCAAAGAGTACTGTACTAATGAATTCAAAGTAAATGATAATGAAATGAAATTAAAGTAACGATAAAGCATTTAAATTGTGTCCTTCAAATTTCCTCAGGAATATCTCCGTCCGGACCATTCAATTTGATCAGTATTTCTGCAGTGGTGGAATGCTCTGTTGGTGCCTGAAGAAATTGTGTGGATCAACTTTGGTTTTGACCCAAACAAGGCGATCAAAATTATTCTTGGAATATCTGACACCCCAAACGCTTGCTTGTGCAACACTAGTCTTTCCCACGTCGTTATTGACTCCAATGTCAAGATCTCTGTAGTTCTGGTATGCACCCCTCGGGTTCTTTGACACGTATGGAGTCATGTAACGGGAGGCCCTCTTAAGCCATTTTACGAATCTATCTGTATTTTGAGCATCGTTTGCTTGCCAGTAGACAGTATGAAAGACATGATACAAGTTACCAGCCCTATGAGGATAAGCAATGGCCGATTCTGGTATTTCAGCCATTATTCCACCGTATGGAACGAAAGAAACATGTGGTGCTATTTATAAGCCTTTATTTGAGGGGCATACCGCGTTTTGATAATCATCATATTCAAAATCTTCACATTAATTTCTTTATTTCTAGAAAGTCTTCCGCGCGGATTTATATTTTTGGGAAAGAATTGCAAATTCCACAGAAAAAAAAAATCCTATTTTTGGTCCAAAATAGTTTTGGTGCCTATATGATGCATAAATTCTTATAAAAAAATCACCGTGCAGTGTCGGATATGCTTAGGATGCAAATGCAGGTGCGGGTGCGATTTGCGTTGGATTCCATCTCAAATTCCAAATGGGGAATTCAAGGATGGAAGAGTAAGATGGGTTGGTAGGGGTGTAAATAAGGTTGGAGTCGTTACCAAATTTTTTAGAAAGGCAATTCAGAAAATCATTGTGATCATTAGCAGAAGCTGCCAATGAGTAGGAAAATATGATGAGTAGGAATGCAAGTGTAGTCTTCATGATTAAATTTAGATAGAGAAGATATATAAAAGATTTGTGTGTTTGTAGAAAGATAGATGTGGTGCTATTTATAAGCCTTTATTTGAGGGGCATTCTATTCCTATGTTAGTAAGATTGATATTAAATGTTTGGTCAAGTAATTCACCGGTTAGATGACTAAGTCTTTTCATGTGACTAAGTCTTTTCATGTGTCATCAACACCATAATTCCACAAATATGACTTTTTTTAAATATTCAAATATTCCATTTAACTTAAATTAAATAAATCAATAAATCATTAAGTTTGTGGATTTCATATATGGGTAAATTGTCGACTTGATCGATCTCATGTGATTGGGTCCAAAACAGTTTTGGTGTCTATCTATGATGCACAGATTCTTTTAAAAAAATTGTCATGCGGTATTGGATTGGATAGGATCTTAGGATGCGAATGCGAGTGCGCAAAAAAGTCAGTGCGATTCACGTTGGATTCCACCGGATACATCACGTGTCAAATCCATGAATAATTTTTTCAAAAAAAAATTAGGATACGTCGGATACGCGTATCCAGTGCGGAAAGGGTGCGTGAGCGATTACTTTTAAAAAAAAAAATCATTTTTTTTATTTTTTTTCAAGACTACAACATTAAATGGTCATGTTGTTATAAGTACTAGAAGTGTTATTTCAAATTCAATTGAATATTATTATGTAATATAACTTAAACTGATAATATATCACTTGGTTTTTAATTGAATTCCTAAGTATAACTTATTTATTGAGCTGATGTTATTTGAATTGTTGTTTTCTTACTTAATTTCATTAAATTATGTAAAATGTTTAAATTTTATAAGTGTTCTATATAATAAAATATAAATAAACAGACGTATCCTTGCCGTATCGCACCCTAATTTTTTTTGAAAATCCCTATCCCCGTACCCCTATCTTATCGTCCCCGCACCCGCACCTATGCAACATATGTTCCTACGTTTCATATTGATTTTTTTTTAGCAATTTTATATATATATATGACAAAAAATTTATATACTAAAATGTAAAATGAAGAGAAATATACAAAATATATATATATATATATAATATATATATATAAAATTTAAATATGACTATAAAATACAAAAAAATATTTTTGTAAACTAAATAATAATTTATATAAAATTCTTGAAAATTATATATATATATATATATAATATAAATTATAAAAAACAATGAATAAACTTTTTCAAATAATATATATATATATATATATATATATATAACATCTCAAAATTTTAAATAATATATATAATATGTATACAATTAGTATAAAATCTAAGAATTTAAAATATATCAATAACCTTTATTAATTTACTTTCTAAAAAAATTCAAACCAAATAATAATTTATCTAAGATTATAACTAATACAATTTATATTAGATTATTTGATATTTAATTTTCTAACCAAATAACTAATTCATTTTTAATTATGAAACAACTAATGTACTTTTAAAAATACACACGAAATACAAATTAGTTGCACAACGCAACTTTCTCTACTATCGTCATTGACTCATTGTCATTAGCGTATCACAAGCACTCATATGCAAGTATATTCATGGTTTTCTACAAACAAGTAATTGAATGAATATAAAACAAATAAGTCATTGAGTTAATTTGGGGATCTGATTTGACGTTGACTACTATGCAAGTATATTCGTGACTTTCTACAAATAGTTTAAATACATATATCACCATCAATGTAATTAATAAATCGTCAAATGGCCAGTTAATTATAGAAAATATTGTCAAGTGTGGATAACTTAGGTGGTTAAATCCCAATAATTTGAGATTTCGAGGTCTTGAGTTCGAGACACGGAGAGGGAATATATTTATTCCTCTTGTGGTTCCCCTCTTGTATTGCGGTTTCTGTGGTTGCGGTTCCCATTTATAGTTTTGGGTGGTTCCTCTCTTGTGGTGATTGTGGTTTCCGGTCTACAACGAGATCTTGTGATGATTGCGGTTCTGAGTTGCAATTTTGGGTGGTCCCCCTCTTGTGGTGATTGTGGTTCCGATCTGCAGCGAGATAAAATGATGTTGTCATGTGTCTGATGATAGAAGAAATTATTATAATTGAATCTACTGATATTACCTTTCAAAAAAAATTATAGAAACTTTCACTGCAAAAAAGGCGCGTTTTAACGACAGAAATTAGCGACGGTTAACCAGGCTGTCGGTAATAGCGATGGTTTTGCCGACGGTTTTAGTCAAACCGTCAAAATCATAACATTTAGCGACCGATTATAAAACCGTTGGCGTCAACGACGGTTTACCGACGGTTCATCGACGGAGAGTCCGAATCGACATTATTAGCAAAAAACCGTCGCTATACTTTGCAGAAAACGAAGAGATACGCCTGTTGGGAGGAGATCCGCCCGTTGGGAGGGCGGGTCATTAATTTTGATAGACTTTAGCGACGAATTTAGCGACTGTTTTTTGAAAACCGTCGCTAAATCCAAATCTATAAATACACGCCCAGCCTGCCCATTTGTTTCATCAACCAAATCAGAAAGCAATACAAACAAGCCTCGTTCATCTGTATTCTTTGATATTCACGGTACTACTTTAATTATTTTTTCGTATATTTATTTATATTTAATTTTATTTTATATAATATAATTAATATATAAATTTCATATTTTATTTAGATGGCTGCTGAAAGTGGTGACGTTCCTGCTTCATCCAGAAGGCCTAATACTGGTTTGTTAATCAATATTGTTAATGGAGCGTAAGTGCTGTTGTTTTATACGATAATAATTATATAAATAATTAATTTAATACAATAATTATTAATTCTGTATTTATTTTTTAATGTGTTATAGTATTGTACCTAGTCACGAGGCTTCCTGTATAGTCAACGACGTCATTGTGCGGGTGGGAATTGCTGTCAACGCTAATCGTTGGAAAAATGTGTCAACTGATCCGCGTCAATTGTATTTTGAGGAGTTTAAGGTATAAAATGTACTTAAAATATTTTATTTTAATATATATTGTTAAAATTAATTTAATTAATTATTGTATTATTTTCAAAATATAGAAACAAACTACGTGGAGTTCCGTCTCGAGACCGATGTAGTTTACAAGGCATTTTGTAAAGTTGCTCAACCGCGTTACCAAGATATGATGTACAGGTAGCGTACACAGTGGAAGGAAGACGGAGTGGATTTATCAGAAGAAATTGGGCACGAAGTTTGGGAGTCACTTGTAGCTGTTTGGAGGTCAATTCCCTTCTAGGATGTTATTTTAATTATGTTATGAACAATTTTTAATTTTATATTTTTATTTTTAATTTTTAATTAGCATTAAACAATTTTAAATTATTTTTTTTAAAAATCGTGTATTTAGAGACGGACTTAGCGACGGTTATTTAAATTAAATTTCGTCGCTATTAACGACGAAAATATCCGTCGCTGGACTGTCGCTACTAGCGACGGTTTCTATTGACCGTCGCTGGACAGTCGCTACTAGCGACGGTTTCTAGTGACCGTCGCTGAATCCGTCGCTAAAATTTAAGAAAAACCAAGCAACTCAGTCTACAGAAAAGTCGAAAACAAACAAAAACTTTCGAAAATCAACACCAAATTTTGTGTAGATAGAGGCGAAAATTATTTTTGAAGTGCATATTGTGTAGAGGAAAGATATCTACTCCTCGAGGACGATTTTACGGTAGAGGCACAGACAATGTTGCTGATGATATTGAGGATATGTTGTCCGTGTTTAAGTTTCCAGGTCGATGTTTGGGTAAGACAAATGAATGGCCATGGTTGAACCGACAAGAGATTGAAGCTGCACATAAATATGTGTTATTCAATTGTGCGGAAGTCCAACCGTACATTGAGTAAGTATTTCATATACGTATCATTTACATAATTAGAATATTAATTTATTATATAATAGTTGATTAATATAATATATTGCTTTCAATTAGGATCTT